>CABFPE010000727.1:22441-36747 GCA_900660155.1 Hofstenia miamia
ATGTGCTTTATACTGTGATCTGTCACCTCATTTATTATTCATTAATTTAGATATGATCATGTGAAATTCATTTGCTTCCTACAGAATTCCTTCAACAACAATGATGATAAACTAGACCAATAGACAAATTTAATAGTATGATATATATGATCATTATAAGCAAAGTGTAGAATAAATTACAGTTTTGTCTTGTCTTAAACACATATGTGGGTTTTACCACGTACGTTTATTAAATATTATTATTAATATTTATCTTTACTTGGAAATATTTTTCGATTCCCCTTTTTAAACAAATGTGTAATTTGGGAAAGTAAAACTAAAAAAATGTAAGGTAATGTGGGAAAGTAAAACTAAAAAATGTAAGGTAATGTGGGAAAGTAAAACTAAAAAATGTAAGTTAATGTGGGAAAGTAAAACTAAAAAATGTAAGTTAATGTGGGGAGTAAAAAAATGCAAACTAAATTAGACCACATAAATAACACAAAAACTAGTAAAAGTATATGCATGACGTCAGTAAAACACCTCCGCCAATATCCACGGCATCTCAGGTCAAAGGCCACCCCTCTCAACCAATCAAAAAAATGTGGCACAGGCTTCACTGCACCTCTCGACCAATCAGAAAAAAGTGACACGTGGTCTTGGGCTATTAATACTACTTATATATATATATATATACATATATTGTTTAACTCATATGCATACATAAAATGTAAACATTAGAATAATCATGACTAATTTTTGGACTTGCTTTGCCTGTGCCACTTGAAATCATCTGTTTAGGATTCATCCCATTTTTTGTTGACAGAGATGGTCAGTGTGGAAGCATTGTGGTTATTGATGTATTTTTAGCATAACTTTATCATTAGTTAATTCCTTGCTACTATCCAACTTTAGTTTATAACTGCAGTTTATGCTAATTATTCTGTAAATAGCTTTGTGATTATGTGTACTTAATGATAGAAGTTAATGAGCATTTACTAATTTGCTGAAATGCATTGGCAGTTTAAGTAAAAGCTTGAATTTACTCATTTACTAAAAAGTGAACAAAAGATCTTAATGTTTAATAACAACTTCAATTAGCTTAATACCTATAAATACCAATAGAAAAAGTATAATTCAGGAAAATAAAGAACAATAATTTATTCATTCATTGAGTTTTATTTCACTAATTGCAACTAGGCATTCACTAGGAATGATGGCATCAATTGTGATGCTAGGAATTCATTAGAAAAATAATTAACATTGCATCTGTCTTAATTAATATAACAAAATAAAATAAGATGGTGTAAACAAATTTTATTCTAGTTTTATTGTTAAACAAGAACACTATGGAGTAGCCTAGTCCTTGTACAAAGGTAATTTAACAATGGTATAAATATCAGATAAAATATATACAACAGAAACATGTGTAACTTGTAATAAGCAGAGTACCAAGTAGGTTTTAGGAATTGCTTAATAGTAAGCTATTAAATATTCAAGCAGAAAAAGTTAGTGTTAAACTAGCTAAATTTTAATATTAATGAATTCAGAGTTCTTAAATAGCCAACTTTCATGTACTTTTTCCTCATGTTTTTTCTCTTTTATGCTTTTGTCATTATTTTTGTGATTTTGCAAGTATATTAATCAGGTTTGTTCAATTTCAAATGAAAACTAATCTATTTATAATTTTATTTCAGCAAATGGTTAGCTTGCATGTTTAAATCTTCTGCTGGGACAGAACTAACCTCATATTGTTTTTGACTATTTGTCAAAAAGATCTAACAGATTAATTTTGTTTGGTACAATTCTTAACTGAAATGAATCTAATTTAAAAATAAATAATATTTAAGCATTTTGGGGATGATGTCAATAGTTATATAATTGATCATTATTATTTGCTTAATTGTTTTTTGTTCACTTATGTCATTATTGTAATGTGTGCTGCATATCAATCTGCTGCAGAATTGATATTGATGGTTACATGTGCCCTCTTATATGTTGGGGAGTTTGACAATTGTTGTCTATTTATCAAAACTTTACAAAAGTGGAAACCCTTTTCCTTTCTCCCCCAAGCTCCTATTTAGTTTGTGAATGTGTCTTAAGCAGGGTCATGAGGTCATGTTGCTTAAGTTCAAAATTTGAACCCTAACAAAGCTGTACAATAATTTTTCAAGCATATTTTTAGAAAAGCATCTTCCATTGAAATAATATTAGTCCTCAATACTGGGCTGCTTGTTTACAAAGGAATAAATTTAGAACAGGTTTAATATAATGAGCTTTTAGTATACTATCTTTCTCTAATTGTAGTAAGTAAACCAATGTATGTGTGACAAAGCCTATATACATTTAATAGGTTGTTATGAAAAATTGTAATTTACAATGAGCTTGTATGTGATTATTTACAAAATATTGGTGGGAGGGTGAAATCAAGTGAATATTTGCTCTGCCATTCAGATTGACCTAAAAATATCATTAAAGTTATGCATTAAAATATTTTAAGAAATAGTAAAAAATGAGTTAAATTTCAAAAGTGTTCACAATTGAGTTGAAATATTAGATTAGATTTTATACAGGGCAATTTTGAGACCTTTTTGGTAAATATATTCATTATGCTGATCTAAAAATATTATGATAACCAAATAAAATTCAAAATACAATTGAGAAATGCAAATAACTGTGATCAATTATTTATTTAAATTTGCTGATGTTTGGTTGCTTGTTAATTCTGCATAAACTCAGCTGGTGTCAGAACATATATAATATAAGTTTAATTTCAAATCCACACATTTAGAATAAGCAGACAGTTTTACATGACAGTGAACAAGCAATTCATTACTAGTTTTTTATTACAGCAATTTCAATTAAAGCACATCTATGGAGAACTGGTCAAGATCACCATATATTAAATCATTAGAAGGGTTTCATCTTTTTACTCTGCTCTCAGTATAAGAAAGTATTCTTGGCAATTGAAATGTTTTCCATAATAATTTTTGCTATTTTTCTTGTAGAAAAAACAAGCAATAATTGTTGCTTTAATTAGAGTACTACACATACATTCTTTGCTCCATATTTTTATTCTTCTTTCATGCATAAAATAGTCAGAGATATCTACTCAGAGTGTTCTTCCTTTAATAAAAAATGTTACTTGTTCACAACTTACAGTAATATAAGGCATTTGCTTCCTTTTTAAGCATCCATCTAGATCACTGGTTTTTAAACTGTAGTGCACAGCCCCTTGGGGACCAAAGAGCTGTTTCATGAAGACTGTGATGGAATAGCTAGAAATTTTATTTTTTTGTTGTCATGTATCTTATTTTGCTACACAAACAGTCTCTCATATTTGTGATTCAAAGTGAAGAGAATTTTCCATTGGTTAAGTATTTGAAGGCAGTATTATCTGCAGCTCAATAGTTATTAGTCTTTGCCACTTGAATGCCTCCAAAAAAACTGAATATAATCATTCTTGCTTGAAAATCAGTTTTACCATGATTAAGTCTGGTGGAGAAGAGAAACCACAGTGTGTTTTCTGCTATAAGGTGTTGGAACCTTCCTTGCTAAAGACCAGCAAATTGAAGAGACATTTGGAAACAAAACATTGCACTTCTAAAAGCAAAGATATTCACTTTTTTAAATTCCAAGCTGAAAGAGTGATCAAATCTAGATTTGATGAAACAGAAATGTCTTCACAGAACATTACAACTGATTTGAGAGGCTCCTACAAAGTTTCAAAAGGAATAACTGTTGCCAAGAAACCCCACAACATCAGAGAACAGTTGATGGAATCTCAAATATAGTGGGAAGTTTTAAACTTCAAAGTTGAAGCTTGTCTTCCTGTCAAAAAATACTGTTAGCAGGAGAATAACTGACTTATCTCATAACATTTTGTTACAGGTTGTCTCAAAGATTAAGAACTCACTTTTTAACTTCTTTATAATCCAGCTTGATAAAATAACATACATCACCAACTTAGCCCAACTTTGCATCTATGTATGTTATGTACATAACAAGCATTTGGAAGATGAATTTCTGTTTTGTGAAACCCTCAGCATCAATACACCAACAAAGCAAATATTTGACAAAGTGTACAGTTTCTTTGTGGCACATGATATTGAATTTAAACTTGTTATTGGCATGTGCACTGATAGTGCTCCAGTGATACTAAGCTGCTGCTCTGGTTTCCAGATGTTAGTGAAAGAGAAGTCCCCAGAAGCTATTGTTACACACTGCACCATTCATCATCAAGAACTGATGGCAAAAACCATGCTGGATAACCTGAAACTTGTTCTGAATGACATTATCAAAGAGGTGAACTTTATTAAAGCAAATGCACTGAACTCTCACCTGTTTCCTGAGTTATGCAAGGAGAGTGATTCTGAATTTGAAACTCTTTTGTTGCACTCACATCTGAGATGGCTAGAAAAGGGAAAAGTATTGAAGAGAGTTTTCATACAACAAAAAGACATACATGAATTGCTGCAGGACTCTAAACCAGAGATTAATGAGAAATTCTCTGATGATCTTTTGCTCATATGCTTCACATTTTTGGTATACATATTTGAATCTGTGCATTCTGTGAATCTGGCACTGCAAGTAAAAGAGATCACCATAGTCCACTGTCAGGATAATATGATTGCTTTCAAAATAAAGCTCAATTTGTGGCATTCTAAGATAGGACAGGAAAACTTTTTGCCCTTCTCTAGTCTCAATATATTTCTTGATGAGAATGAGCTTCATGTCAAAAATTATATCATTGCAGTTTTCAAAAAACACATTGCAATTCTTGGTGACAAAATTACTCATTACTTTCCTGATTTGTGGGAATATGACAACTATCACCACTTCATCAGCAATCCATTCACTGTCTCTATCACTGTATGATGATAGTGCCAGAAACTTTTTCCATGAATAGTATGGCAGTGAGTGTTGGATTGAAATGGCACAATCATAGCCTGCTGTAGGAAAGATGGTTTTGAATTTGCTAATAATGTTTTACAAAATTTGAAACAGACTTAATGTAATGCATGATATGAGGGTTGCTCTGTTAAAAGCACTGCCAAATATGGAGGAACTACTGAAAGTTAAGCAAGTGCATCCATCATATTGAACTTCTAGAGAATTTCTTTATACCAGATATAAATATAATACACTTTTAGTTTGCCTATTTTTCTTAATTTTACAAGGGACCACAGATCATCAAAAATTGTGAGGGGACTGCCATGTGGTTATTTATAGATAACTCTGAGAACCACTGATCTAGATAGATTCATTAACATATTTCTTAAGATTTTGTTCATTGGTTTTCTATTCTTTCTTATATAATTTACTCTTTCATCCTAGAAGAACTAAGATCATTATATTGATAATATTGCAAAAAATCTGTTTTTTGCAAAATCTGCTTTCATGATATTTTCTCACATTCAAATACAACTGTCAATCCTTTCTATTGAAACTGTACTAGCATAAATTAACCTGTTCTTATAATGTATGTTTAATGAAGTAAACATGAAAAAATTCTAGAATTGAATTATTGGTGGTGGGTAACACTATGTATGAAATGCAGTAACATATTCCCTCTGTTCTGACATCTTTTTTATGATAAAGTATATTTGTATGCAATTCATTTGCTAGGCAATTTTTATAATGATTGCCTGAGAGAATTAGAGAAAAATTACATCAACAATGTATTTTTATTACATTTAACTGAACATATTTTCTTTCTTTTACTGTGTAAATCATTCATCAAATCTAAGAAATGGGTATATCTTCATAGTAGGTTCCTAATATTTTTCTATTAAACTATCAATGTCTTCTAACAAATTCTATTTTTTTCTTGTCATAAATTGCACAATTACTAGCAATGCTCATGTTATCAAATGATTCCTAAGACTAGATTCTTAGTCATTATAATTGCTTTCTTATTATGCTATGTTTTGTCTAATTTGCTTAGTTGTTCAAATACTAGAAATTATTCACTAGCTTTCTTCCTCTTAGAATGAGAAATGTTGAATTCTAAAAAATAATCAATGCTAGCACTTATTTAAATGGCTAGAGCATTATTAAGCAACTTTAGAAAATATCAGGATCACATTAAATAGATAGATTTCATAGTTTTGTGTTGTTATCTCTTAATGTATAAACTGGTACTTGTAATTAAAAGCATGTATTATTTTCAATTATTTGTATGCAAATGGGATGATTTAAACATCTCTATTTAGAAACTCTTATCACAAAGTTTGCAAAAAAGTAGTTTTACTGTCAAAAGTTAAGTACACCAACTCCATACATAGCTCTTGTATTGATTTCTAAAGGTCATCCAAATGTTCATGCATAATATGTTCAAATATCTTTATGACATCTGTAAAATTGCTGGTCAATTTCTATTAATATTGGACATAAACTTGTAACTAAATCATTTAAGAGCTAGTTAAGTTTTCTTTACTTAAATACATTAAATGAGTAAGAGTGTAGAAAGCTTTTTGATACTGCAGTAGTTTGCTAATTATACATTGTACTTGTATCATAATTTCATTTTTTGAAATTTGTTGGTGAAAAAATTTAAGAACAATTTCTTATGATAGAGGTTTACAATTAGCTTAGAGTTCATTTGGCATCTGTTTGCTCTAAAATCTTTCATTAAGGTCTATTTTATGCTCAGAAAATTTGTCAAATACATAGTTATTGTAAATTTAGTGAGACTTCAAAGATTGGTTGGTACTTTTTATCAACATATGAAATCTTGAAACCAACATAGGGAACCTTGAGATCAACATAGCAAATCATTATGACAATATGAACAAAAATTTAGCATGAATGAGGTATGAAGATTAATAACATTAGATGGGTCATTTAAAATTTTCTCATATATACATTAAAATATTTATATGAGTTTTAGTTATGAAATCAAGTATAATATTTTATGTTTTAGTCTAGATTACAACTCAATAAACAACTGCTAAAACTAAATTTTGATGTCTCTTTTGATATAATTGATACATATACCTCATTCATGCTAAGCTTTTTGTTCATATTGTCATAATGATTTGCTATGTCAATCTCAAGGTTCCTTATGTTGGTTTCAAGATTTCATATGTTGATAAAAAGTACCAACCNGGCTCCATCCTCGTCCTCCAATGCTTTCCAGATCACTCTGATGTTTGATTTCACATATTTTCCGAATATCCTGATGTGTGATTTCCTTAGATTTACGTTCTGATTTGTTGGGTTGAGAATTGGAATCTTACCCTTTCCATTTTTTACTGCACATATACTTGACGGCATTGACACTCTTTTTGTANTAATTGATACATATACCTCATTCATGCTAAGCTTTTTGTTCATATTGTCATAATGATTTGCTATGTCAATCTCAAGGTTCCTTATGTTGGTTTCAAGATTTCATATGTTGATAAAAAGTACCAACCTCAAAGATTTGTTTTCAACAAATATGTTTTGAACTGTGTGTAAGAAAAAATTTTACTTCAGAATGTCCTGTAAATTTAACTGAGACAATCATACAGTTATTTTAATAGGATATATTATCACTAAATTTGCTAAATTTTCTAAATCTGAATAAAATATTTCAACTGAATTTTGAAGAAAGCAATAACACACTCACCTTTGCCTTCTCTTTCAATATTAATACATAATGTGGCATAAAGACATTAAACATTTTGTCATTCTTTATTTCATTGGAATTTCAATATAAATTTTACAATTTTATTTTAATTTTAATTTGACAAAATGACAATGGTGCTATATATTTTAGTTGGAATTTCTGCTAATTGGTAGCACAGTAAAGTTAGAGAAGAAGACCAAATTTGTACCAGTCAACTATTTGTTAATATTTTTTATTTGGTATGTTTTTTAATGAATACTAGTTTAGTTTTGTATATATACAAGTGATTTGTTCATTTATATTCTTCTTCAATTTGTCTCAGTTAATTTTTTTTTACTTTTTATCTTTGACTTACTATTTTATTAAATTATGTGTTTCTAAATTTCAACTGCATAGTTAAAGGGCACTCAGATGTGGCACAACTTGTCTGGTTTGCTTTCCCTTAACTTAGGTTAGGTGTATGGTTAGAGCTATTGTACTGCTTTTCATTCATAATGAAAATTGTTATCTTTGCTTTCACCTAAATTGCACAAGATGAGTAACACACTGAGTTTAGGTTATTTAACTAAGTACCTAGGTTCACTACTTCCACCCAAGAGTTAGGACTTCTTTATTCTTTATCTTAATTAGGGTTCTAGTCTTATACATCTCTTTCTTAAAGGTTATCTGTATCAGAGTGGCTGAGTGTGGCCATTCTTCCCTAACATGATCTCCTGTTTACATTTAACTAGAATTAGGATAGGGTATAATAGCTGGAGGAGTTAATTATTTTGAAGCATCAGTAAACCCATACATTGACTCAAAACCCTTAATAAGCTAAGATACTGGAATAGTTAGCTAATTTCATACCAATTGCCACAATAAAGATAAGATGTCACCTTATCAATGTATGAGGTTACTCATCAGATTTTTTAATATACAAAAAATACTGTTTGGATATTCAAGATGTATTTTAATGTGCATATATTTTAAGAATTCAACATAACACTCTGTTTACATATTACTAATTAGCCTATGTGGAAGCGTCCCTTAATATTCTACTTTAAGAATATAAACTCTCCACATTTATGCATTAAAACTTATTTCTAAAGCAGTCCAAGAAACTGAAGTGTAGTGAAATAGGGATGTGTTTTGAGCAGATTAGTACTTTTATTCCATGCCCTATTCAGTACACTAATTATTTGAAGAAAAGTCAACACAGGATTTTCACATCAAGTTCAAGTGACTTTGTGTGAATTCAAATATTTATGCTTATAGTTCAAGTTTGATTATTCATTTGATTTTTTCAAGTTGCAGGTATAATAAGCTAAAAATATTTGTTTATGATTGATACATTTTAAATATTTTCAAATGAATTTTCAATCAAGTTAAAATTTAACTCTTAGTAAATTCTTTTCCAGGATTTCCTGATTAATTGTTGGACATTTGTTTTGAATGAATCCTAAAAGTGGTTTATGTTCTGTTGTAATCTTAAACCTTTGACCACATAGATACTGTTTAAGTGACTTCATTGGCCAATATACTGCCATATATACTCTTCAATAAATGACCATCTTTTTTCCCCATTTAGAGAGCAGGCAAGATAAAAATGAAATGGGTAAGACACTTTGGCTTAACTTATCAGCTAATCAATTACTTCTGGCATCAATCTCTAGAGTAAATTTTTAAAATGAGGACACCTTATAAGTTGATATCAAACACCACATTTTTTATCCGGGCTTTACTTGTTAAAGACAATTTCCAAAATTAATCTTAGTTTGGGAATAAATTATTATTATAATTTATTGCTATAATAAATTAATGCAGTTGTTTACAAACCGTTGATGTACCCAATTTTTTAATAACTTCCATTTTAGTGGGCTCAAAACAATTGCCCACTCAAACCCTGAAGCACTGTGAATAGTAACTGAATGTGGTTATCATCTGTATTTGATGCAAATAGTAAGTCATGAAAGTATGATTCCACTGATGCTCCAAAATACACCTGATGCAATGTTCTTTGAAATCAAGGGGGCATTTTTTAAACCAAACAGCATAGTCATGGTTTGATATAGCATTTCCAATTGGAAATACTGCCTTAGCCTTTGATTCATCTGTTAGTGGCACTTCTCATTAATTTTTTCAAAGAACTATTTTCTAAGTTAAACAATCATTGAAATAAACATCAAGTTTTGCCCATGCAATTAAATATCATAGAAATGCAAGAAGCAATTTTGGTTTTTCAAGTTCAATAATATCCAACAATACATTTATTTGCACACATCAGCTATTAAATTCAGGCAATATGGCATCTGCATGTACCAAATGCAATGAATACATTACTAATATGTATAACATATGTGCCTTCAATCAATCCATTTTGAGCTATTTTTATTGTAATAAACTCTGTATTTTTAGCAATTTCATAACTGTACAAAATGTCACAGCATTACTAAATACCATATCTAGTAGATTTAATCAAATTTTATATATATTTTAAATTATATGTTCTCTTTCATTATACTCAAAATATATTGTATTCATATTTTTCTTCTTCTGAACATTTTCTCATTATCTGAAATTGATAATTCAACCTCATCTAACTAAGTAGAAATCAAAATTAAATTTCAAGAGTATGTTCAAAAGTATATTCCTTGTGGCATAAAACCATATCAACTAAATGAATTACCCTTCAAGCATCTGTTCAACCTGGAAAGTGACTTACAAACTGTGTTTATTCTCCTAGATTACAAACTTGTTATGTGCATAGAACTTGGTGTAATTATCTTATTTTGCAAAAATTTCTATAGCACTTTGATATTTTTTATTTTAAGTCTCCTGGGAATCATATGTTTGGCAACAAGATTAATTTTTCTGTAGTCCTTACCACTGGCCTTGCATTTATCTGATGATTGATGAACATATTTCAATTTTTAAATATAATTTCATTTACAATTCTCTCTGGTCCTTAAGTGTTTTTAGTCTACTTCTATAACTCCTGACATTTTTTCTACTTAATTTTATCCCTCATCTATTCTTTTAAAGCTTTGAAATTTGTTTTTCTAAGTTCTTAATTAGTTGAATTTCATTATTTTGAATATTGTTCAACTTCCAATGCAATTTAGAACAATATTTTCAATATGTATGATTTAATCTTCCATTTCAAATGCTACTTTTTGGACCATTATGGTCATATTTCTTAAGAAATTTTTTGCATAATTTTAATATTAAGGCTAATACTTCTTGACATGTATGAGAGCACAAATTTTCAACTATATTGCTTTATCAGAATTTTGTGACCATACTCTAAATTTGTAGTGCACTCAACTAGTATATATGATCTATCAGCCCAGTAAAATTGTTAGTTTAATTATTATTGCAGCTATTATGAAATTAATAATAACATTCACCAAGAGTTGATACTCCTACTAGCTTATCAAAATATTTTTTTCAGATCATTAATGTGCTGTTGCAATTTCATCATATTTGACGCTGTTGGATGCTGGCAGCTTTTCACAGTAACATCAATTTCTACCATTTCCTTGATGAGTGCAATTATTTGTTTCATTAGCCTTCCTCAAAAATTTAAATCAACTTGCATTAGCCAGTTTATGTATTTTATTAACTATTCTTTTGCAATTTTCAATTTTGTTTTCCCAATAATCTGTTAATTTCTCCAAAATTGGAAATGGCCACAATACCTACTCAACAGTAGCAGTTACCATATCATTGAAGACAGACTTTTAGAGTATAAATCTTGGGCTTCATTTTATTGAAAACCTTGAAATCCCATGAATAACTACATGCAATATTACTAAATGTGTTTGATTGTTATTAATAAAATATCTCATTATTAATATATTGTGATGCAAATGGTAAATTTTTGATAAAATCATATTAAAGTTATTAACATATTTATTCACTTCAGATACCTGTGATTTCTTGGATTTATTGAAATGTTCAAATTCATTGATAAGTTGGGAAGCACTTTAATATAATAAAGACACTTTTTTATCTTCATCACCAAAAGATGTGCATAATAATTTGTTCAAAATGATGATTGACAACATCAGAAATTTCTTTAAAAAGTATTTCTCAAAAATATTGATCTATTTATGTATCACCCAGATTCATGCAAATTTCTGTCTGATTTTTGAATTACCACAGATCTGAGCACAGTATGTATTCTTTTCACTATATCAGCCTTATCATTTATAGGGAGTTTTGAATATGCTGTTGCATATATCAGTGAACTATTGAATTCATGTGACCCAGAACATCTCAACAAAAAAATTATTGCGTAGTTGCAATATAGTAGATAGTAATTACAATCACTAGAAGAATTAATTTGCATGTGACGTATTGACAAACAATGATCTTGACTTAAAGAGATGTACACAAAGTTCTGAGCAGTATTTAATAAGTATTTATAATCTATCTGACTAAATTTAAATTATTTTTCTAGTATGTAATGTAAGTAGATACTTAGTACATTACATCAATATTCATTTAAAAACGAAAGGTATACCTTTTCTCAGATGCTAATGATCTTTAAAACTTTTATCAGCTTCTCTTAGGAAATCCAAAGAATATTGAAATCTGCATTTACCTCCCATTGAGCACGGGACTACATCATTGCTAATGAACATACCTATTGATTGTTCATCAACAGAATGAATACGATCAGCAAAAATGTTACTGACAAATGGCTTTACCAATCTCCAAACTAGCTCAATAACAAGTGGCATTCTGAAAAATATCACGCGAAAAAGGAAGTATGGATAATATTCCTAAAAATTATTTCTTATCTTTGCAATACAGGAATCAGATTTTTGATAACTGACTGTTGAAATTCACTAATGTTTTTTAAAAATAAACTGATATTCAAAATTTTTCAAAGGTAGCTGTTCATACTTAGAAATGGTTAAACCAACCGAAAATAATGTTGAAAAAGGAAATTCTGTTAACCTACAATTTTTTATCAGAGAAAATAGCTCATTAACTCATAAAGAGGATACTTTTTAAATTGCGGTTCACAATATAATATGTTTCATTTCTTTATAAAAAATGATAAGCTTAAGGAAAAACATAACCTTGAGTTTGGGCCAGCTTAAATTTGTACATATATTTTATTCGAAGATATAATGGCAGTCTGTTCTATTTCTGGTATAGGCCAAAGATTTTAACACACGACTTTTTCTATATAACCTCATATTGAAAAATCATTACTATATGCCCCAATATGGTTTATTCGTATGGGGTACATACATATATTAGAAATCGGATCCGGGCAGTGAATTGAATATATTGAATACCGGATAATTCCGGATAATTTGACTGCCGGATAATATATTGCTCAAAATAGAGAAACATCTCTCAACTGCAACCGATGTTACTTGACATTTTCGTAACTTGGCATACAATCTCAATTAAATGACAACCCTCTTTCCTTCCATTATAGCAGTGAAACAGGTATTTTCCAATCATGACGTGATAGAGGCGATTATTTTATAGATATCATTGTCAGGATCCAGGGTGGAAATAATAACAACGTCTGGTGGAATTTCAACTCCATCAAAAATTGAACAGCTTTGATATTTTATGATATTAGCCTTAATTGAAGCAATTAGATAGTCAACCCCGTCCACCATTGGGTCGGGTCCGGTTGGGTCAACAATTAACTAGTAATTAAACTTTTCGGGGGTTAGGCCAGGAAGTATATAAAATCGAAATTGAACTTGCAGATAACAGGTGCTTTTTCTGGTGTTTGTAAGGAGATGTTTAGAGGTCACTGTGGAGTATCGTAGACATCGTTCCGACTGACACTTTGGCCTCTTTCGCGAGATTTCTTAGGGATCTCTTTGGATTCCTCCTTAGCTTCTCCTTGGTTGATTTTAACAGTTTTTTGGTTCTGGCAGAACGAGGCCGACCTTGACCAGGTTCATTAACAATGTCACCAGTTGATTCGAACCGTTTAAGTGTTCGCCAGACCAACATTCTGTTGATCCTTAAGGTCTTTGCTATGTCAGGTGCTGTCTTCCCAGATTTGAATAGCTCTACAATGGCGGCTCTTTTCTGTAAATCTTGCGGCATATTTATCAAAACTTAAGTTTAGGTACTATCTTAGATTTATGCACCTGGAAATCATAGAAAATGTCTAAAATCTGATAAATATTTGAAAAATAAAACTTTTTTAACAGTAAATATTGAACACCCTGTATATATATTTTAGTTCAAATTATTTAAAGCAGATAATTTTTAAGTTTTTACCTTAATTTAATGAAACTATGCCAAAATATTACTGTATGACATTCCAGCCACAAAAAAACATAAATATGACTTTTTATTACATTAAAACTTCCTATTTAACTGCAACCCTGATCTGAAAACCATTACATTTTAAGGAGACTACAAAATAGACAGACAGAAAAAATATGATTTTTATGAATTTTGGTTGTCCTAATTATTAATGAAGAACAACCTTATTTCTCAATTAATATCGACCACTTGCGAATGAAAATAAACATTAAATAGACTACGTCCTGATTTTCCAGAAAAACTTGTTTTGTTGCATGACTTCCATATCATGGAAAAACAACTTTTCCTCGAAAACAACCCTTAACAAGTTATATTTTTCCGGATACCGATATCAGAATCCGGTTGTGTCATTGATAATTTTACCGTATTCCACACATCCCTAATATATATATATATATATATATATATATATAAT
>CABFPE010000727.1:44316-57174 GCA_900660155.1 Hofstenia miamia
TATATATATATATATATTTCTATAAAAATGGTGTAAGATGCAAGCAAGCTACAAAGCTTCTATAATTATTCCAAGTATATTCTTTTTAAGAATAAGGTTTGTTAGTATAATATGTGACTATGCTAGTTTCCCATTTATATCATATGTCTTAATAATACAAATGATGCAATATGGTTTTGCTAAAAATCCGTATTTTCAGTTTATCTATAGTCTCTGCATAAAAACACATTTTAGGTGGATTAACATCACTGTAAATTCTTGTCCACATTTGCATAGAATCAAATTGTATTACCAATTACCTAATTAATCCAAGCTTCCTATAAAATGTGTAAAACATAAAATATAACATATGCACATTTAAGCTATTAATGGACACTTGTGAATTATTTGTGTGCAATTATATGAAAATAAAGTGAAACTTACTTGGAAAGGTATGTGATATAAAAACTGAATGCTTCAATATAGTTATATAAAATGACAATAATATTTGTCACATATAGCATGTGAATCTAATTGGTTAGAGATTCATTTGCTTATGTTAGCAACTATAAATTACTATGTAGGTTGAAATCACGATGTAAACTGAACAAGAAAATATCAGCATAAGAACACCAGTATATATTAAACTTATAAAATCTTATGTATTCAAATAATTCATGGTATTTATATTTTTATCAGTAATCTATAATTTTTTAATAAATTTTAAATGCCCATGAAATGTCCTAAATTTAAAACATAAGTAGAAAATTCCCTAAAAATTGCATGTTTTGAATATCAAAAATGTTTAAATCCTTGCTTTTCTTTATGCTATGTTCACATACAGATTCTAGGAAAAATGAAGTTGAGATTGACTTCAAACAATTAAAATTTTCAATAATAAATTTTATTGTAGAAATTTCAATTGGAATTATTTCACCAAGGGGCCAAAAATATTCATCAAGGGTTTGATCCACTAAAATATTAATTCAAAGTAAGAAATTGTTTTAAAGTTAGTAGACTTATCCAGACTTCCATTGAAAATCAGTGAATTGCAATAAGTTATGCCAGTTTGATAGATTAGTAGATACAGCTAAAACAGTAATAGCTATATAGAAAAAATATTCTATATTGCCTGATGTAAATTACTTAAGCTCTTAAAGATATAATGATATTTAGAAAGGCTTACCTGCATTATTCTTATGCATAATACTCATTAAATCCCAGAATAACTCCTGCATTTGATTTCAAGTTTTATAAATTTTTAGGAAAACATGTTGCGTTTCTTCTGATTTTTGCAATATAATTTTGAGGAACACAGCTTTCAAAAAATTTAGAATTGATTAAAACATTGTTTAATGATTTAGTTTTGTGTTAAACAGTGATTATTGAACCTTTGCCTGCTGCACTCTCCCACAGCAGATTTTGGAGATTCTTCAACAGGATCAGATAAATCAAGAAAACCTAGAATGTGTGGTACAATTATTTCCCCTGAATTACTCATCCTTTTCCTGTCAGAATTTAGAGAAATTAATGAATTTCACAATTTTTTATGGTTGTTATTGTGATGTCCCACTTGAAAGTGAAATTTTATCTAAAAAAATGGAGCTAATGTTTCATTCAACTGATTATTATAATTGGAATCTAATCTGAATATAGTTTTGATGAGTGGTCTGAATATAATTCAAATGTACAGACCTAATTGAGAAAGCATAAGCAAAATGATCCAAGTGAGCTTATTTTGTGAATGAATAAAAATATTGCATTGCAAATATAATTGAAAAGTTGGTGGTTACAGTACAATCCAAAAAAGTTAGCCTGACATTTACAAAATTAAATATTATAATTTATCTTATTAATTAGAATTACTTAACTTTCCAAATAAAATATCTTATTTTAGGGTTTCCAAAAAACATTAAATTGTTGTTAAAACGTTTGCAATGTACAAATTGATTATAATTCTATGTGGTTGACACTGCTTAACCTGTACTCATTCTGTAGGCTAAGTTTTATGAAAAGGGGTTTAACAACTTAAGCTTTGTAGATCATTTGAAGCTTTAGTCTTTATCTTTGTGAACTTATCTTTAACACAAGTAGGAAAAAGCTAGCTTTTATCTTTCAAGTTTTATGTTTATGTTACATTAGAAATTATGTGCATCAAATATATTTAATAGTAGCAATTACTATTTTTGCACATTTTTATATAATATTTACAAAAGTAAAGGAATGCCCAAATGCACAAATATATTAAATGAAGCTGCATCCATAAATGTACAATAAAACAAAAAGACAAATAAAAAACAAACAGTTAAAATTCATAACAAATTACAACTAAAAATATCCGCATGCATAAAGTAACAAAACAAGTTTTAATAATTTCACCATAAATTTAATGAATTAGAAGAGCCAAATTTTAACTGTTGGGTAAGTAAGTTTTCTCTTAGTCTATTTTAAATTTTCTTAAGCAGTGGTTGTAAATACATTTTTCCCAATGTTTATTCTTTACTTGTGCTATATTTATGCATTTATTTAGGCTTTTGTTTTACTTAAGATATGTATTTCAAAATGTGTTCCATAGATATATTTAAATATTTTAATAATTCCACTGTAAGTGTTTATATATTATGTTGATAAAATTGATGTTTTGTGAATTTTGTCCTCAACATTATGCTTGTCGAAATTAAAAATGGTATGAATTGCCAATATTTGATTTTTCTGTTCCAGACTTATGCTGTTTAATAATATGTAAGAATATCTGTATTGACTTAGAACAAATGCTTCAATATATAGGCCTTTGTCTTTTGTAAACTTCTATATTTGCTTTAGATATTATATACCTATTGCCTTTTTTGTACTTTTTTCTGAAAAAATTTATTGAAATTAAACTTGGTATCTATTTTCACTCCTATATATGTGATCTTGTCTGCAGGTTCATTACTGAAGAATCATTTGATACATTAATGTTTAAATTGTTTACAAGGGGTTTGGTATCATTTGGTATGAAGACAATGAACTGCATTTTATCTTTATTTCCTGTTAACTTGTTTTGAGTAAAAGATTTCATTATGTAATTAACTGCAAAAGTCTCATTGCAATATGTAAAAAGACTTAGAATTTTTTTACTTCTTTAAGCAAATATGATATGCTTTTTGTTTGAATTTGCTGCTACATATCTTTTTTATATGTGACATAAAATAGCTTGGATAATGTAATTTGAATGCAGAATTTTCTGCTGATTTCATCAATATATAGTTTGTGTAGATTAATCCTACACTAAGTCAAATTCTGATTGTTTATACTTTTGTGCTTCAAAAAAGTACCCCGTTAAGTAATTTAAATGTTACAATATTTTGAACAATATTTCAAGCATTAATTTAATTGTTTGCTATCTAATTTGAATGTTCCATTGGCTTCAATTAATTTTTTACAAATTATTTGTGCGGTTCTAAAATCCATTTTTTAATCAAAGCTTGATCCATTTTCAATTGCTTCCTGATTTTCGTCTTTTGTGACATTTCCTTGGCCTAAAACATAATATTAGAGTGACCATTTAATTCCCATTTTGCATAATCCATTGACTAACAAAACAATTTACATAGAATTTAAATACAAGGCTGTTGTAGTCATAATACTAGGATAGATAAATTATCAGTTATTAAATTGTAAACATTGTATCTAATATAGAATCTCTTATCTTATCTAATCTTATCTTATAGTTACATTAAATGCTTTAAGGTTATATATGCTCAAGGTAAGACAATAGAAAATTTTTTGAATTGAAATGAAAATGTTGGCAGGTTAAATCTAGCACATTTATAAGTTTGGTAATAGTGTTCACACTTGTAACTAATGATAATACTGCTAAGCTATTTCTTGCCAATTGACAAGGTCCTGTATTTCAAATTTAGCCATTTTTGTAAAGTTTTCTGTTCTATATGTTTAATAAACCAGCTTTTCTCATAGAGAAGCAATTTATTTAAAATTTATATAGAAATGTCAATAGATTTGAGTTATTTTATTACAAAATATAATCAAGAATATCACAAATGCAATGCCACAACTAAGTAAGATGGGAAGAAATATGCTTAAGCGTTCCATAGCATTAAATTAAAAGGAAGTCCTGCAATTAAGCAATAGAAAATTTAAACTTATTTGACAGGCAGACATGTATTATCAAAGTCATTCAATGAAGTATGGCTCACAAATTTTATTGAACTAGAGCTGTAATAAATTTTGAAAATATGCATAATATCAAAAATTTATCAGTATTTAATTGCTAATCATAAATTATACTTTTTTTCTACATTGTCAAAGTATAAATGGCAATGTTAGTGGAACTCACATGAGAAGTAAAAAAACATACATAATTATAAATTAGCTGGGAAATTCTTAAGTATTTACAATTATTTTCTTTGATTTTTGAGGTAACTACAGAATTAAAACAAATTTTTTTTTTAATTAAAACAAATACAATTTATGCATATTGCAAAATTTAAACTTAACAATATCAATAAAAAGCTCTCACAGCCGTTCTTGCATCAAAACTATACATATAAGTACTCATTTCCTCTCTACCTTGGTTTCAAGTTTCTATTAGGTCTCTAAGGGGTACTCAATATTAAAATATATACCGTTTTTGTAAAATAGGCTATGAGAATTAATTAAACCTCATTATTTCTAATTTTTCTAAAGAACATCAAAGACATGCTTCAAGAAAATCTGAACTTGGTATTGAGTGCTAGAATTTGAAGTGCAAGTGGATTTTACTTATTTGTTCTGAAATTTAGGATTTTCATTTCAAAGTAATTAATTTTCCCGTCAAATTAGCCGATCAATGCACAAAAAAAAGATTTTTCACAACCGCGACCTTTTAAAAGCCCTCTCACAATTTATCTTAATCTTAAACAGCCTTGTCTTTTTTTTTAAAAGGCAAACATTTTTTCCACATTTAAAACCCAAGCCTATTTCCAAATTTGAAAATCTTGGGATATGGGTAGGTCAATTAGGGAACATACTTTAATACAATTCTGAAAATTTCTATTAAAGCTTATTGCTGTGGTAGAGATTGTTGAAAAGTTTAACAATTTTCCTTTTGAAAATTTTGATTTTTTGAAAAAAGATTTGAATGCTCTCCGTACCTAATGTTAATGTATTTAGAAGGTTTTGAGCCCCTGGAGGCAGCAAAGAACTTTACTGTTTCTTGATGTTCGCAAAGATATTCCAAGCCCATTGAGGAGTGCCGTGCGCAAAGTCAGAGGTCGTGGGACAGAGCCATATCGTGGATTTAAAGCAAAAAAGAAACAGGAGACGTTCCTATATCATGTTGTGCTTTCAGATTGAACAAAGCTTTAATAGTTTTGGAGCTATAAGCGTTTAAATTTTTTTATAGGATCATGACAATTTTCAAAAATCCCCAGGTTTTTTAATGTTAAAATTACATGAAATTTATGATGTAACGATTTTGCAGAAAAATGGATATCTGATTCATACTAAAGTAAAGTAACATATATTTTCAATACCTGCTACAACCCACTCTTAACCCGCAAAACAAAGCTTCATCACACTGGGTTTCTAATTATTTAATTATTTTTAAAAGCATATTTGTCTCAAATAATACATTTTTTAAATATTTTAATAAAAATACTTCTCTCTTTGCTTGATGAGTCAACGTTATAAAAAATTACAGTACTGTATGAAAAATTTTATTTTTTCAGATTTGGAACTTTATGTAAAAATCTTCTCTAACATATTGTTTGTATAAAACATTGTATACTGGTATAAAAAGTAACCTTCTTTTGCATGCAGTTGATTTCTAAATTCTCTATCTGTTTCATTAAGATATTGCATTGAATATTCAAATGTGCAATTGCCTCCCATTGATGTAGGGAGAACGTCTTTGCTAATGAAATTCTCTACTGACTGCTTATCAACGAAATGAATCCGTTTGACAAAAATAGGGTTGATCCATGTTTTTATGACTTTCCAAGTTGCAGTGAAAATAGCAGGCATTTCAAAAAATATCAGTCGAGAAAGAAAGAATGGATAATATTCCTAAAGAATAGTTATGCTTTAGGCTGAATAATGACAGATCTAAAGATATATATATATATATATATGACGACTACACGGGAAAAGAGCATATATCACAATTTGGGATTTTTTTCAGTTATTGCCGCCATTATGTACACCATGATCCAAAGTGTCTTCCGAATATCACTGTTTTGTCAAAAAGGGGATATGTCTCATTTATTGCAAGGAAAAGAAGGCTTGTACTTGGTAAGAAGGGCATATACCCACTTTGAAAAGAGGCAAAAGGGCATAAGTCCGGTTCTCAGGGTCACTGTGACATATACACTTTTTCCCGTATAGTTTTCATATATATATATATATATGTATATATATACAGTATATATATACATAAGTTACATATAAGCAGGGCCTTCTTTAATATTAAAGAAGGCCCTGATATAAGTTAAGATAATGTTAAACTCATGAATAGTAGAATTGAATAATGTATTTTTATTGTATGTCACTTTTTGTGTTCTTCTGTTTACAACCAAAATATTTGTTGTTGTGGAACAACATTGCATTTTAATGGATATAAGATTACTGTATTTTTGAAATTATTTTTTCTATGCTCCTGGCATTCTATATTATCAAGCCTTGTTGAATTGATCTTGAGTAGTCAATTTTTCGAATGTTCTTTATTTGGGTAAAGACTACAACAAACTTTGTGGAATTATTGCGAACTCTTTCTGTCACTAATAATCCAAAAGCTATTTTTGCATAATATATATAGTTTTGAATTTGTCATATTTTCATGGCATGCATTGAGAAAAAAAATAAAATGAAACTTTTTATCACTAAAAATAATAATTGGTGCGTGAAGAGGTTAATATGATAAACATCCATTAAACTAGGAAAGATGTAAGAATTGAGCTCCTACATCAAATATGTGGAAGAAGTGCTAAAAATTAACAGTGCGGAAAGAAATTTAAATATGGTTAAAACAGCTTCTGAAAATTCGTATTTAGAACACACACACACTTATATTTCCAAAGTTAATTTCTGAATTTTAAGTGTGATTTTTGTTAATAGTTTAAAATATATTTCTAGATTGCAAGTTTAACTTCGTGCATATACCGTATATATATATATATATATATATATATATATATATATATATATATATATATATATATATATATATATATATCAATATATATATATACATTTTTATGTAAGTAAATAAGTTTCGTGTAAAGCACACATATATTAGCTTTCAAATGCAGTTTATTAGAACTATGTCATATTGGTAAAGTAGATTTCTGCTATTATATTAGAAAATAGGCGTTTAGGTTAAAAATACTTGAAGCTTGTAAATTTTTAAACAAATTCTTTGTTTTTATAAATATTTGAGAAAAAGCACCGAACATTAATATTAAAAGCACCCAAATATTGTTAATAGGTGTTTATGGTTATAAAAAGAATTTTGTCAAAATTCAAATACAACCCTGCAATTATCTCAAAGCTTAAAATTGGATTGAGTTATGTGGATTGATTTAACATATATAGTTTTTATATAAGATTTTGGTTTGAAATAAAAACTAGTTCCACCCCTTGTGCTTTATACGTTGTTATTTGTTGGAAGTGAGCCAAGTTGGTGAAAATCTGGAATCATTGTTAACTTATTCTCGACATATATTACATTCTATTATTGTTTCCAGAACAATTGTAAAATATTTAGCATAATAAAGTTGCTAAAACAAATTAAAGTTAAGCTTTGAAAGTTTCCTGTGCAATATTGTATTGGAGAGTCAAGTTTATCCAAATATAGGAGACGAGAACTGTTCGATTTACATACTATAACACTAAGTTTGTTATAAATAAAAATCAAGTAGTGATTAAATAATTTAGAAATTCAAGAAAAACGGTATAGGAGCATATTACAAACTTGCAGTTATAGAAAAAAGTAAGAATTTGAAACAGGATTAAATTGCTTATATATTAAATTGTTGCTTGCAAGCATTTTCCCTAATTTCAATCTTTGCTTGAATCAACAACATAGAAAGAAAAGTATAAAGGTTCAGTGAGCGGGTACCCATACAGAAAAGCCTAAAATACGAAAAATATAAGTTATACTGGCAATATTAGCCTTATGTGATAAAGCAAGTTGGAAATTGTAAAAATTTTGTTAGAAAAATTATTTTCAGTTCTGGTTGCGATAGTAACCACGAAACTAAAGGATATAATAAGGGTAAATTAAAACTGTTTGTAGAAAATAAAATTCTCAATACAACTACAATAATTTTTTAGTATAAACTTTACGACTAATTGCTAATTTGCATAAATATGCATATCGAACGACTTATTTTTCTCATAAATACAAAATGGATTTTTTCTCATTGTTAGTGTATAGAGGAATTGTTCTGGAACATTCTTTCCAAAAATCAAGTCAAGTAATAAGTACCAGACATGAGTTATGATTGTTCGACTGTAGGTAAATATGAAAAAATTGTTAAAAAATTAAATAGCATGGCAGTACAACAGTATTCAGATTATCAGAAATTGTATAAATCTTTTTAAATTTTTTGAATAAATTACTTAAGAATAAGAAATATTTTCAAAAAAGGAATTAGGCAGAATTATAAGGATGGATTAAAGTTTTAAAATATGCAAAAAATAATAATTGATAAAAATTGCAAGTAACCGTTTTTCCTGTAGAGGAACCGCCTTAATTGGATATGGCCTATAATAAATAGTGCAGATACAGTTTGCAAAGAATCAGTGGCTGGCAAAATCAACTTCCCTGATTCTCATGGCTATGAGTTGGCCTGGCAAATTAAAATCTTTAGGTGTAAATCTACAAAAAATCAAGAATGCGTTATAAATACAAAAACTCGTTGTTTCTTTATTGCATTGTTTTCTTAGACTTTCATTTAATGTGAGAACTGATTGCAATATTTACATTCAATCACAATGTAAATGTTGTCATTGTTTACTACATTTACTTTGGCAAGGAATATGCACAAAAATTATGAATTACTCGTAGCGTGTTCTTCACGTTAATTTTTTTAAAAAAATTTAGATAAAATACCAAGGAAATACTATAAGAATCTAAGCATCATGACATTTAAAATTATCATAAATATTAAAACTAGTTTTAATATTTGTGATATATGAAGAGTATCATCATATATTGATACAACCTGTTTAAAAATACAAATTCTTAGTATACATTTTTTCACAAATATTCTTTCATATTATGTAGAATAAGTGGTTCTTATAAATGGTGGACCTCTTAGCCCTTGCAGCTAGGGTTAGAATTATATGATAATATTTTCAGTTATAGTCCAGTAGAAAATGTTTATCTACATATAAAAATTAGAAATTATTGATTTTTGAAACATATGCTGCATCTCTTAATCTTAAAAAAAATTGTTTACCTGAAAAGTTTGAAGAATGAATTTTACAAGATCCATATCGAAGTTTTTGAGTTTAGTTTTGTAAAGATCAAATATGATGGTTAGATTTGGATCTTCCTCCAGCCAAAATATAAGCTCATATAAATAGACGCCTATTTGTTGCCAATGAGATCGCAATTTGCTCTCTTTCGAGAATGTTTTCATTACTAACCATAGAAGATTTTTGCCTTCTTTATCATGACCACGAAGGAATAGAACACCTAGAGAATGCTATTGTTAAACTATCTAAAATATCACTCATAGAAGTGACATTTAGATTCTTAACATTGTATAAAACTCTATGTGTAAAATTTCACTTACTTGCTTGTTATGGACTTAAATGATACAGACATAAATATAGTCTTGGACTGCATTCACTTTTAAATGCCTCTTCAAAGTTTACAAAGTATATTTATCATATATTTTTATAGAGTTATTCTATTCTTTTAATAAAAGAATTTGTTCAGAAAAAGTTTATTTATCCATTTAAGCCTTGATCAGCATTGATAAAAAACCTAATGGTCCAAGAATCAATGCATTGTATATGGCAACAGAGAAAGTGATATAATATCCTTTCGTATCAGATTGTTGCAATCTCCACTGAAATTTTAATGCATCACATCATTACCAGCACCGAGGAAGCAGGAATATAATATACAGATATGGCCAAAAGTTTAAGGACAGTAACAAAAAATACATGAAAAAGTGACTATTTAAAATTAACAAGCTTATTTTGAGGCAAAGTCTGTCAAAACGTAAAGTCTATCAAAACCAGTTAAAACCACAAGCAACATCTGCAAATTCCATCTTTTCCATGGTGGCCTGGCCAGTCTCCCGACATGAACGTTATTGAAAATCTATGGTCTCGTGTTGATGCACTTGTACAGGAGAGTAAGCTAACGACTCGCAATGATTTAATTGGTGCCATCATCAGAGTATGGAATCATGTCATCACACCTGAACTTCTTCATAACCTAGTTGATTCCATGCCTAGGCGGATTCAGGCAGTAATTTCTGCAAAGGGATACCCAACAAAATATTAACATTTATAACATTTAATAGTGTGTACATACTACTCTCTTTATATACTATATCTGTGTAAAATGATATTCTTTTCGAATTAATAAATTTAGTTTCTTTTGGAAATAGAATCATTTTTTCGTGTATTTATGTTACTGTCCTTAAATTTTTGGCCATAGCTGTAGAATGTAAGTTTAGCAATTGCTGCTATGACTTGGCAAGGCTTCGAAACAGATTATGAGAAAATATCCATAACCTAATATTAATCTTATCGTTCCAACGTGACTCTAACCTTGAACAGCTTGAAATTTTTTAGATTTTCTATGGGTTCTTGAAAAGATCTTAGCCCTTTAACGACCCCAAATATACAATTCAGTTTTCCATACACTTAAAATTCTAAGATGTATGTAACCAACATATAAATTTGTAGAACAGTAAAATAATAATATAAAAAACTGTATACATTCAAATGTAGTCATTACGCGTCCTCATGCTAGTTAGAAGGTTAAAGACTTATAACTAGAGCGCCTAAAAGTCAATAAATTCAAAATGCTTTTTCCGTGACAAACATTGCAAAATTTGCTTAACCATAACAATTTCGAATTGCACAAATATTTAGTTATGGTTGTAAGCTCAAAAAATAAAAAATATTTTGTTAGGTCAAAATTTCATTCTAATTTCCAAATATGGTTAAAATCGATTACGTATTTAGAAAATTTCGTTATTTTTTGTGAAGATTCTCATCAATATTTGCATTCAAATTAAACTAGATGTTCTAATGCCATAATTGAACAAATTTCTTCACACTTTTTCAAATTATTAACAAAGGATGGTTGATTTTCGGTTGGAAACCTTAAACATTATATTCGGTCATTTATAAACAATACTTTGTTACACGTTTTAAGCAATAACTCAGATTGAAGTGGTTCAAAATTTCATTATTGGGTAAAAATAAGGTGCAATACTTATGACTAATCAAATAATAAGGATGTCCAAAGCTTGAAGTTTCCAAAAGATGGAGGAGCGTTGCCTCTTTCCAATACCAGTTCAATTAGTTCTATTTGCGCACTATAGGCCTCAATGGGTTTTGGTGGCTATTCGCATAGTAATGAAAAGATTAAGAAAAATTTTTTGAAAATCTTGGTGTTCATGAGATTTATACGCAATTAAAAGATACTTGAAGACACTGTCACATACCCTAAAAGATTCTAGTTTGCATTTGAATGTTCATGTAAAAGAAAATATTAAACAAAATTTGTTACAGACTTAGAGAGGTGTGCGGATTGAACTGTTGTAGTTTATAGTTGATTTGAATCTCTCAGATTTATAATATTATATTGGATTGATATTTCGTGAATAGAATATCTTTTGATGCAGCAAGCAGCAAGAGGGGGGACGGATTGCCCAATATTTCTGAGACTGCAAAAAACAGATTTACAAAACTGCATGTCAAGGAGAGCATAAATAAATGAATGAAGTTTTCTAGAGTAGAGGTTAAAATTATCCTCGTAAAATAGTAGTAACACATGTAGGAAACTATTAAATCGCATTCTTGATATACAAACACTAAAATATGCAAAGTGCTAACGTTTTAACTGTCCCCCTTAAAATGCGGAGATCCGCGTTTTTTTTAAAATCTGAGCGTGTGTTTTAGATCTCGGTTTTGCAGGGGCTACTGTAGTCACGATAATACGAAAAAATGTATCGCTGCATGAGCAAATTGAAAAATTGCAATTTTGCATACTTCAACGCTTTGCTTTACTTCATAATGATATAAATATATACTTCATAAACTACATGAAATGTGTCGAATGTAGAATGTGTTAAAATGATGAAAACTTGTTGGTTTAGTAAATATTTAAAAAGTAATGATTTCTTGCATAGCAAGGCTTATGAACGAAAAAGTATATATATATATATATATATATATATACATATAAGTATATATAGTTATTTCGTCAAAATCATACAGATGGTGAATTCTATATGTGATAACATTTGGACATATTTAGGTCATAAATGTCAAACATATTTCCATTATTTGATTTAACAATATCCTCCAAACATCTGTAGAACAATATTCTGATATCAACAAATGCTTTTATACAATTCAATTAAAAATTATTTTTAAAAAAATAAGTTCCTTTCCTTAAATTCAATTAACACGCTTGCATGTCCTACTTAAGGTACAAATAAAATAGTCGATTTCTGTATCTTTATAATTAGTTTGCCTTCGTTATCTAATTTACATGAGAAACTAAAGTAATAACGTATATATATATATATATATATATATATATATGCAATAAAGGAAATAGTAATCTAATAAATTAAATAGCATTTACAGGTTTATAAGAAAAAAAGTGATACTGAAATATAAATGCGAATGTGATTAATA
>CABFPE010000727.1:57282-69005 GCA_900660155.1 Hofstenia miamia
TATATATATATAATAAAGGAAATAGTAATCTAATAAATTAAATAGCATTTACAGGTTTATAAGAAAAAAAGTGATACTGAAATATAAATGCGAATGTGATTAATAAAATATTTCATGCAATTGATCAACTTCAAGACATTTTGGAGAATGCTTGAACGAACATGTTTTAATACACATGCAAACAGAAATCTAATAACGCATACGTGAAGCAAAGGAAATCATTTTTAAATACCTACTCAACATCAAAATTCAAATATAACAAAATCCATCATTAATAAGGAATATTCAAATAAAACCAAATGCTAGTAAACAATCAGATTAACAATGAACTTTGTTGGTATGTGCGGATAAAACACGGTACCCGGAAATATTACCAGTATCACACATCAGATTTATCAACAAGCCGAGCTTCTAACGATCCGAACCGAGCTTGAACAGAGCATTGAACATACAATGAGCCCAAAACGAGCCTTTTTTAGACAAAGCAAGTTTATAGTACTGCTTCTTAATTTGATTATGCAGATTTTTCTTATTTTTTCATTCAATATGCCTTTCTTATAATCTTATTTTAGAAATATATTAAATTAAAGGAAGAGCTATGTAAAAAATTTTGAGAGCGCATTATTTTTTTATATAACGAGCCGAGCCGAACTTACTCAAAATTTAAACGTGCCGGGCCGAAGTTAGAAATTTCGGCTCGTTGACAAGTCTACCGCACGCCACTAATACCTATACTGATTTGCCTGATTGTATAAACTATTATATAATTAATTAATAAATTATTGAATATTTATCAAAAACATTTTCATGGAATTTTTTATTAGAATTTGTCTTTGGATAGCACTTGATGCTATTTTAATTGGGACAATACAAAGGAATAATTTACCTTTTGACAATAAATCTTCTCGCAGTGTCTCTAACTTTAAATCGTTGACTCCAAAGGATTTCCGCCACTTCAGAAAGTCGCAAATTCTTTTTAGAGCTAGTTTCGTATTTCCTCGAGCAAATTTTTCGTGTAATAAAAACTTTTTCACAAAGACATCATTTGTTTTAAACCGTATGATGTCTCTTTCATCGTAAAGAGCTGGCGAAGGTTCGGTGTTTAGAAAGTCACTCCTGAGTGCATCGATTTCTGCTTGACTAGCCACTAAACTCGTCATCTGATCATAGGTTATCAGTATTTGCAAAATTTAAATTAGCGCTAAACAAATTGCATGTAACATCGGGACAGAAATCTGTAAAATAAAGATACATGCTAAGTGATTTATAGCGCTGTTTTCAAAGTGTGACTTCCCATTTGTCAAGTTGTTATGGGAATTGCTAAAATCTGGAAGTTTTAATTTACTGACTGGCTTCGCACATGATCTGGTTTTGTCAAATTTAAATATCACACTTAAAAAATAGAGGGATTAACTTGTTAAAATGCCACATAATAAAGTCCCTGCGCGTAAGAAATATCGATTAATGAGATGCTGTAAAACAATAAAATAATGTAAGAATTTTGAAATAGCTGAAAACTTACTGTTATCACGATCGCTGCTCTAAAAACCAACATTTAATAGAAAAACGATGTATGAATATAATACCAAACTTTTTGAAACGTGCATATATGTATGATTTGTTTATTTATTTAAGATAGAAGGCATTGTGTAAACAAGAGAAAGCTTATCAAAATTGAGAGATTTAAATCATTGTTAAAATTTTGTTTGGATTCGCATGCACACAATTCCTTTCTTCTGATAATTGAGGTCTTTTGATGTATGGGGACTATATCATTTATTATCTGGTTCTTATCAAATAATGTAAATGTGCCTGTCCATTTTCATTTAGGATAGCATTACAGTAATCAAGTTCGAAATTCTCTATTATGATAGTACCAGGCACCAATGAAAACTATCAATTTCAAACACCGTTCTGCTACCGCTATACTTTGCGTTTTAAAATGTAAAATATTTAGATTTAGGATAGAATTTTACAAGTATGCATACCTGATTACAGATTTCTAGATATTTATGTATCTTGTTATGAGGATAAATCTCCTAATAAGGTTCAAATATACAGGGTGTCCGAAAGGTTTTTGTCAATTTAGAGTTATAGTTTTCTCACGGAATATGTAATAATGTATTTAATATTTTCTACAGTCTCGTCAATCGTCCTCTATCGGTGGTTTTCGATCGCCAGTTGCTCAAAATTTTTGGTTGCGAATCTCATTACGATGAGAGATATCTTCATCAGGAAACTGGAGTGGTATACTTGTGATTATTGTGAAAAACATGCGCCACTAAAACACGAACTGTTCAATCGTTAACACCATCTTCTTTCAGTGATGATAATTTGCATTCTCGCTTTTATCAATTCTTTAAACAGAATACTTTCAACAAAAACTTTTCAGTAAGAAGAACTTTGCGTACACCTTATATATAAACTGAAAAAAGATTTCAACTAGAGACATTGAAGCATGTATATAACTTAGTTTACAAATTGCAGGATGTAAAATAACACTAAAATTTGAATTTATAGAAACTCTCAAGACCAAGAAAAAAAAAGTGAACTGTTTCTCAGTTATGATGTTTTTCATTTCTAATTCATATTGAAAAATTAATGACTCATAACTAAATTTCAATCAACGTGAAATGTGGTGATACCTAGACTTATACAAACAACATTTGTATTTGAACTTTAAAAGTGCAACAAATGCTCCACTTAATTCAAAATTCTATGTGAACTTCACTTTTTCTAAATTTGTTTAGAAATTCAAATTAGTAAATTTAACTGAATTATCTTTCTCCAGATGATTTGAGCAACTTCTTTTAATTCTTTATTTAGTTGTCGACATTGGAATGCACTTAAAGTAATAGACTATCTTTGGGAAATCCCATCTACAACAAACTGTTTACTTTCATAGAGTGATATTAGAAAACTTTAAAATTAATTTTGCAAGAATTTTTTTACCTTAAGAATTTTAGTTATACAAAAAATCTGTTATCCTATTATTAAAAAAAATAAGATGGCGTCAAATGCCCTTAGACCTACAAAAAAATTTAAATCCTCACAACGCATTAATTACTTAGAGTATCTAAAATCCGAAAACACTATGCTATAGAAGAATGTCTTTTCTTTTACGTACGCTTTAAAATATGTTAATTATAAGCCAATCACATTAGACCAATGACATGATTTTATCTCATACTGCATAATATGTTAATTATAAGCCAATCACATTAGACCAATGACATGATTTTATCTCNCATCTTGAGATGGACCGGGCAGGGTTTGTTGAAGTATTGGAAAAATTGGCCAAAAGCGAGCCAAATACTTCAAAAATTACATTCTATTATTACTAATGTCATAAAATTTATAAACACTAAATAATATTTACATTTATAAATTTGTATCATATACTCTTCTAAAATTCAGTTTTTGGTTTTAATTTCAGGGCATAGATATTATTAAGAGGTCCTAAAATAAACAACTTTGCTTCGCAAGCTGTAAAATTACAGAAGTATTTGGTAAAAACTATAAATGGCCCTAAAATGACCCGAATTAGCATTAAGTTAAGTAAGCCTACCATATTTCTACTGAGCCAAAGGCTTCGTGATTTTAGTCGAGTTTGGGCATAGGTTTCAGCCCATGTCCACATCTGTTGTGAATGATACTCGCACAGTCTGTTTACAGACACCAAAATTGTAAAGGTTATTTGTTGTTTTGTCTTCCTTATGATGTGAAGATCAAGTATGAACTTGAAAGTCTTTACAGAAATCAGATTTTCATTAATAATAGTCAATATTTTTGATGTACTTAAGGAACAGGAATAATTTCTTGCACAAATCTTTACTCTTACATGAGAAAACATTGAAACATGGATGCGTCCACATCTAAGTATTCTAAATGTCTTAAAAAATCACCAAGATGTGGGCAAAGAAATTCGTAGCCTAATAATATCACCAAGGGTATCAAAATCAATGGCGTAAGCAAGGAGGGACATGGTTGAATGTCCCCCGTCAGGTGTCCAAAAGTGGCTAAATAAAAAAAATTGTAAAAAAATAAAATTTAAATTCTACGGTTGTGAAATGTATTTTAGGCTCTTTTTTTAATATTTTGAAAATTTTTCACAAGGCTTTGACCCGCTTTTGGTAATGACAAAGACCTCCCCATGTCAGAGAATCCTGCGTACGCTCCTGATTAAGATAAAGAACTTGTTCCAAATTTGAAAGTGAAGAATCAAATCATGCCAAATTTACTGAAATCTGTTAGAATTTCGGCTAATCTTTCTATAATTGAAAATGTATTCGGTATTCATGTATTACGAAATATTTTATTGCGTAGGTATTTCGTGTATTCGAATGTTTTGCTTAGTTTACATGTATATCAAGAAGGAAAGGAAATTTATCTTCAATTTTGTAAATAGGAATGCGTTATAAGACAAATTTCAAGCAATTTCTACAAACACTTAGCTCTGTGCATACGTTATTTTCTTACCAATTTTACTAAATTTTCCAGTTTAAGTCGAAGACTGGCTAGCACTTGCAGGCATTGAAGCTGTTTATCAAAAATATAATCAATTAAATTTTTTACAAGTAGTTCGAGTATTTTACAATTTCAAATAATAAATTGGTTACGTTATTTTATATTAAATACTCGTGTACTTTATCGTATATCTTGAATAACACACTTTTAACAATTTTGCCTTATTAAGACATTGGAATTATAAAATTCATTTAAAATAACTTACCAAGAGATTAGAACTCATGATATATTTGCGGTAGCTACACTTTCTGTGAATATTGACACAGGAGCTTGTAATAGTTGACAACGGAAGCCTTTATAGCTATGATTTCAGCGAGGCAGGTGCAAACTTCGCTTTATGTTCAAGTGTTCAATGTATTAACAAAAGAGATTGAGTATGTTAAAGATGATTGTTTGTAATTCGTTTGAATGCATATCAAATCAAAGACTAACTTTTCAAAAACATTTTTCCTTCCAACAGTGCGCATGATCTTTATCAATGAAGTAATGCGACATTTTGACTGCAATAAAATGGTCTCAGGCAAAGCATGATTTTAAAAAACTTGAAACTAATTAATGTTAATGATTATTCTTAATCTTAAGAACACTTGAATTTAGTTCACAAATTATCAATATAAAGAAAATGTTTATATTGATTGCAAGACAAAATGGTTCAAATATTAATAAAATGAAAATTAATAGTGAAGTTTCACAAGGTTCAGGGGTAGGACTGTTGATATTATTCTTTATGTATAAGTCATCATTTTAGTGAAAATATTAACGTAGTCAATATGCTGATGAGACAATGAAGTCTACTACAAGATCCAAAATTATACAATGTATTGAAGTTTAATGTCGATTAAAAATGGCATACTTAAGGTGTGTTCCCACTATCGACTTTTATCATCTGTCAAGAAATCGGTGATAAAAGTCGATAGTGTGAACACTCTATCTGCTTTTTTATCGGCTGATAAAAGTCGATAGTCTGAACGCTCCATCCGATTTTTTGGCAAAACAGCCAGATTACTATCATCTGATAATTTATCAGCTGATAAAAGTCGATAGTCTGAACGGTACTAAAACTAGTCGAATAGCTACTTGAAACTAATTGCTTACTTCTCAAGTAGGGAACAGACTTCCAAAACATAAATTATTGTCGTTGAAATATTTCAACTTCAAAATATGTAAACATAGTTTACATTCCAAGACAAACCAATCCATAAACACATGTTGTTTTTCTTACTGTCAATCAAAAGATGATAATTTATCATCTGATAAAAAATCGATAGTCTGAACGCTCTTCCAACTCCGCTTTTTCTGATAAAAAATCGGATGATAAAAAATCGCCAATGTGGACAAAAATAATTGCATTTTCGATTAAAATCTGCTGATAAAAGTCGATTGTGGGAACACACCTTTAGGAATGATAAATTATCATTTGAAAATGAAGTCAAGACACTTTCTAAACTTCAAAGGATTATGTTATCAGTAATTGGAAAATTATTTAGAGAGAATCTTACATATTTTTTATTAGCCTTATTCAGCCCATTAATTAACAAATCTCAACAAAGAAGGAAATTCAGATTATAAATGATTTATAAATTTGTGTAAAAAACAAATTACAATCAAGAAATAATTATTTTTTCTCATTAGAACTATTTTATTAATTATGGAATGCATTGCCACCTCCAACTAAAAGAAAAATCGATGTAAACAATTTATAATACCAAAGAATTCGATCAATTCCGAAAATCAAAACATAAACATTTTAAAGTCGTAATAAGGGCATTATTTTGTACATTGAATTATGGAAAAATGATTTTAAAAATATATTCTATTCTGTTATAAAGTTGTATTATTTAACAAATCACTTGGGTATAATTCCAAATGCCTGAGTTTTTTTAGAAAAATTATTAGTTTCATTAAAACATGAAGGTGTTATAAATCTTGTGGACCGACAATAAATGCATGTTAGAAAATGTTTTTCATTCAATAATATAATATATAATTTATTAAAATAGAAATTGATGAACTGCAAAATATTAATTTTGCACTTGTTCTTTGCTTAGCTAAAACTTGTATGGTACACACATAAACCGAGCATTTGCATAAGCTGTCAATTTTTAAGTTTTATAATTATCTTTATGTCAATAGGTTTTTAATAATAATACTCAAAATCAACTTCCAATTTAAGAATATTACTCAACTTGAGAATTATTTTAGCTTATACCGCCAGAGGTGGTAATAAACAAGTGTTTCAAAAAAGTGAACTTTAAGAGGTGCATATGTGTGCAATAAACTAATGTGTACTAATTAAACTACTTTTTGCAAGTTCTCACTAGCAAAAAACTAGATAAACAAGGAGGAGTTGGTCACCCCAGTTTTCGCATAGCTCTTTCCAAACCAATAACAGTAGAATTTCTCATTTCCAGCCGGTAATATTGTTCGGGAATTATATTCTCCGGAAAATTGTGATGATTCGATATGTAGAAAAATGCTAATTGTAACAATAAATCTTCCAAATAAATAATAAGGGAAAGATAAAGTTCAACATTGTAAATATGACTGCATTTTGATATTTACTATGCATGCTTAAGCATGTAGCAAAATCATGATGACGTTTTATTCTTTGGTTTCCTAGGCATGAGTATGAATATTTACACTGACAATAAGTTGTCAGTCATTTTTACGCCAAATATCGCTCCTAAAAATTTGTTGTTATATCACCACATTAAGAAGAAATCAGTTCAGTAATTAGGTTGCTCGGATAAAATGTGTCCAAACCATGCCATCCGGATAAAAAATTCCGGAAATTAGATCTTTTGCTCTCTCTAGTAGTAGGCAGTTTAAATTTAGGAAATTGATGTTTAATAACTACTCCTGGACTTAAAATAGTTAATGAATATCAAGTCAAATTTTTTGAAATTTACTTATTTATATTTTATTACAAAAGAACTAATTTCCATAACAGGAATTTGTACAACGATATTTAGAGATACCAACGTCCTCGTCAAAGCATCCATAGAATCTTCCAAATATTAGAAAAAAATTTCATTTGTCATTCACAATAAACTTTTAGTGAAATGAGCGTAGATCTCTTACAGATTATTGAAGATTATTTAGAGACATTTGAACCAAATTACAAATCCAAGAACCATTCATCATTAATACACATAATATAGCAATATATATATATATATATACAGGGTCAGGCAAATTAATTGAATCACCGTATAGAATTTATATAATGTATGCATATGTTAATTATAAGCCAATCACATTAGACCAATGACATGATTTTATCTCATACTGCATAATATGTTAATTATAAGCCAATCACATTAGACCAATGACATGATTTTATCTCATACTGCATAATATGTTAATTATAAGCCAATCACATTAGACCAATGACATGATTTTATCTCATACGTTTGCTTATTCGTCTGTTTTTCTCTATAGTAATCTGTTATGGATACTCCACTAAACATCAGACGGCTTGTTATTCTAAACCACAGAAATGGTCATAGCCAGCGCCAAATTGCTTCCATGTTGTCCATATCGCAACCAACAGTTAACCGCATCATTCGCCAGCATAATATGATACAATCTTTATTCCATATCGCAACCAACAGGTGTGGTCGTCGAAGATCTCTCACACAACACACTGAACGACTCATCCGAAGAATTGTGGTGGCAAATCCAACTCTATCAGCCAGGCAGGTACAGCATTCTGCGGGTGGAGAAGCTGCTAATGTGGACGTCAGTACCATTAGAAGGTCCCTGAGGCGTTCAGGGCTAGTAGCCTATCGACCAGTGCCTTCGCCTAATCTAACAGCACCAAGGATGCATCGGCGGTTACAGTGGGCACGGGAGCACATTAACTGGACAGCAGCACAGTGGCGAAGGATAGTCTTCAGTGATGAAACTACCATTGAAATAGGAACTGCGCGACCCCTGTTTGTTCGCAGAGGACGTGGTGAAGCGATCAGACCACAACACACAGTTCAGCGGCGCTCCTTTGTAACCAAGATCATGTTTTGGGGGTGCATTACAGCCGACGGCCCTGGTCCACTTGTTCCTCTCGAAGGCACAATGACTGCTGCGAAGTACCTGGAGGTTTTACAGAATAATCTGCTCCCACTATTTGCTCAGCAGATTCCTGTCTACACCCATTTCCAACAGGATAATGCTCCCTCGCACAAGGCTCATGCTGTTCTGGCTTTCTTTGAAAGAAACAACATTGCTCTGCTCTGCTGGCCTCCATACTCCCCTGATGCCAACTGCATCGAGAATGTGTGGGATATGCTGAAGAGAAAAGTGCAACAGAGGCCACATAATACACGAGAACAAGTAATTGCCGCAGCTCAGGATGTTTGGCGCACAGATTTGCAGCTCCACAGGATGATTGATGAAGTCATTAACTCAATGCCTCGACGAGTTGCAGCTCTGCGGGCTGCCCGTGGTGGTTATACTGGCTACTAAAGTGATTTACTAACATCATACCTTATCACATTTGTATTCGTGTACTGATAAAGCCAAAATATATGTGTTTTTGATGTTTTGTTCACTGTTAAATGCAAAAAACCTAGATTCTATACGGTGATTCAATTAATTTGCCTGACCCTGTATATATATATATTATATGGCACTAAATAGTATCAAATTTATCCTTATATTTAGTACCAGTAACCTATTGGTTTGAAAAAGATGTTTTTTGGCAACCCCATATTTTTTGGTGTCTAGATATTGTAAATAGTTTCTGCAAAAATTTTATTTAATAAATCCTAGTGAAAAATTTCTTCTATATATATATATATATATATATATATATATATATATATTTATGTTAACATATGAATAAATCTAGAGGGCGTATTTCAATAATACCCATAGAAACATTAGTATTTTGGCTATTATTATCATTAATATCTATATCGTACCCATTAATAAACTGTGGTTGTTTCAATGAAATAGTTTTGATAAAAATAATGTTAAGGTTGAAATGTTGTGATAAACAAAAATGCGACTTACATTTTCAAATCTCTAAAATATACTCAAAGGTGGAAGCGGAATGATTATTCTTTTGGGAACATCGTATTAGTTGGATCAACATTTCATGCATTCGAAACTAATTGAGATAATTGAGTTATTTAAATGAAATGTTTAGTAAAATGCACAATAATATCATAATTCAAATTCCATCTATAAAACAATTCCCTCTATTAAAAATAGTGATATTTCGTAAGCTTGCTCATTAGAGGCTGATTGTTCCTTTCAACAAAAACGTAAGCGGGATTTTTTGTGAGAGCTGTCATTTATCATTAGCAAATTTAAATGTATTTGAAAACTCTTCTTAGTATCTTTTGGGACCTGTTGAAAAGCCCATGCAATAATATAGATATATGAATCTTCGACAATATTTATTGATTTGTGCTTGTGTAATACATTAATGAATGACAATAAACTAGATCCTCAGGGTTTGTGTGGTTATTTGAATTGAACAATTGCTGTTTGCTTCATGCAAAAAGACCATCTTCAGGTGCTCAGGCTTTAAAGTGATAATTATTAACAGTAATAATATGCACGGAAGATGGTAAAAATGCATGTATGCTATAAAATTTATGTTGATAATTTTAAAATATTCGAAGAAAATGTGTTTAAATAATATTTTTCAAGGTATTCTGCAATAAGTTAGCAATTGAATTTTTTAAATTACAAAATCATTGCTGACAACCTTGTGTGTTGTTTTGCATCAATGCAAATGGCATTTAGGTTATATTCATTTCAATTTGACTATTGAAATATCTCATTGTACATTTTCGACAATGGCTTAACGAGAATAGAAAGCGGCCTACTTTATACAATGTCATTTCTAATTTGGAAATAGCAAAATATTGATACTGCAATTCATATTTAGGCCAATATAGAATCGCATATGAGCTTGGTTTACTAAGCTTAATGTTTATAGTACTTGAAGAGGTCTTTTTACACAAAGGGTCAGCAATTATTACGTTATATGCCAATTTTTCTAGGATTTTTTCATGCTAAATTTCGTACCATTGGCAAAAAAATACATAAATGAATTTACATACTTTGCTAAAAAAAACGGTTTTATCAAAATGACTAATATAATTTTTCTGATCTATGATAAAGAAATAAAATCGATACACTGGTTTTGTGCATTAGAATACAACCAATTTTTTGTATGTATAAGCCTTAACGTAAACCTTATTTCACACCAATTTTTATCTTCTGTCAGACACTTGATATTGTGATGTCAAAACCTAAAGAAATTAAGCAATTATCACAGCTTTTACATAAAGTATCTAAAGCAAACCAAATTGCTCCTAGTGGTTATGATTACTGGCAACACTTAACTTATGTTTTTCTAAAAAAAATTGTTCTTTTTAATAACAGATGTATGAAGCACTCGTAACCTTGGTTATTATCTTTTAAAAAAATTTTATATGTTATTTTTGGGTGTATACAGCGCAAAACATGTTAATTTACTATGATTTTTTATCTAATATATTCACTCCAATTTAAACACGTTTTCTGTATTTTTTAGTTGTAGTGCAATGCTAATAAAAACAGTAGAGAAATGAAGTATTAAATTTCAATTATGGCATGTTAAAAAATGTAAACAAAGGTAATTTGTGGCAGCACAGTCTTAATACGGAATAATCCACAGTCCTGTTCTTTGTTCTGTTAATAGGACTTGAAGTCGGAGATAGAACTGCGGTGGGCAGGGGTTTTACTGAATATTGGAAAAAATGAGCAGAAATTGAAAACGTTGCTAGTGAATACTATATAATTTCTTAAACAACGTTTTGAAATTGTATATTAGTATTTTATACTCTTGAAAAACTCCAATTAGAATTTTCAATTTCAGTTAGCTGGGATTTTATCAGAAGTTTATAACATACCTAACCTTAGGTCCAAACGATGATTATTTATCCGCGAGTAAAATTTAAAGTCTAACAAACAGTAAATATTTTAATCACAACCAATTATATCAGGAAATTCCACGCAGAAATAATCGTGTGTTTCGGGGCTTAGTCTAGTATGCGGCCAAATTGTAGACATTTTCTTAACAAGAGTCATAAAAAGTGCTGAATTGGAATTAGGTTGGTTGAGAACGATTCCGGCCTTGCAAGGATTTTGCTTAAGTTTTTGGTTGGAGTTACTAAGTTATAAGGAGAAAAAATTCTAAA
>CABFPE010000727.1:70005-83708 GCA_900660155.1 Hofstenia miamia
GTATAATATTCAACGGCATATTATCTAGCTTAGACTATCCGACGTTCTGCAAATCTGCGTTTATGTTCCAATATTTAGAAATTACAGACCAATTAGTATTCTTCCACGTATTTCCCTTATATTTGAAAGACTTTTATTTGATTTTATTTATCCTTTTATTAAAAACAAATTATCTAAATTTCAGCATGGATTCCAAAGTGGATCTTCTACGATTACGAATTTGTTATGTTATTTAGATAAAGTTTATAAGTGTATTGATGTTGGTGCTTCATGCTGTGGCATTTACTTTGGTAAAGCATTTGACACAGTTCCGCTCCATCTTTTACAGGATAAGCTATCTAAATTTGGATTTGATAATAAGTTTATGCAATTGTTCAAATCTTATTTAACAGGTCGCTACCAACACACAAATATTTGTGGAAGTATTTCGCAGCCTTTAAAAATAACGAGTGGAGTACTTCAAGGAAGTGTTCTTGGACCACTTTTATTTTTTTGCTCTATTCATTAACGATTTCTGTTCTAGTACAAATTCAAATATTTGGCTTTTCGCTGATGACAGCAAACTTTTAATAGAATCCCCTACTGAATTTCTTATTAAAAATACAATTGATTCGGTTATGAAATGTGGACGGAGAAATGAAATACAATTCAATACATCTAAATCTAAGATTATATGTTTCGGAAAAACTAAATGCAGAGATATGCTTTCTTCAAAACATATGGCATATAATCTTCAATTAGTTGAATTAGTCAATGATTTGGGCGTAAATATCTCATCAGACTTAAAATGGAACCAACATTATACCAAAGTTCTAAACAAAGCAATAAATGTATTATTTTATCTAAGAAGAAATGTACCATATATAACACCTAAATTTATAAAAACTAACTTATTCAAGAGTTGCATATTATCTGTTATAACTTATGGATCACAATGTTGGTGGCCAAATTGACATCAATTTGAGAAACTTGAAAGATATCAAAGGAAATGCTTACATTGGTGTTTAAATTCAAATAAGGAAATATCTTATGAAAATTTGTTGCACCTTACTATACTTCCAATTGCTCTTCAATTTCAATTGTATGATTTGATATTTTTCAATAAAGTACTAAATGGATTATAGGAGTACAGAATAGATCATACTGAATTTGTTGGTGTAAAAAATACTTCATCAAGAGAAAAACGGAATATTTTCAAAAATCCTAAATGCAAATTGGTTACACTTCATAGCAACTCTTGGGATCGTATTACTTACTTGACTAATTACGTATCAGTCAATTCTAATATCAACATTTATTATTGTCCTAGCATTGTAAAGAAACAACTTCGTATATTTTTTGAAGATTATGTTATTAATCATTTTGAATTGAACAATACTTGCTCATGGTTTCTATCTTGCAATTGCAGCAATTGTAGAGAAGTAAGATCATTTCATAAATAAAAATAATGTGATATTTGTAAAGTATTTTTTTTATTTTCCAAAATTTTGTTTTATTTGTAAATTAAGTTTGTAGCGCTTTATAAGCGAATTGAAGTCATTTAGTAGTAGTAGTAGTAGTAGTAGTAGTAGTAGTAGTAGTAGTAGTAGTAGTAGTAGTAGTAGTAGTAGTAGTAGTAGTAGTAGTAGTAGTAGTAGTAGTAGTATAATAAAAAAATTATATAATGATAGAAGCAGTACAACAACTAAAACATGCTGTGATCAAATTGTCAATACTATAGAAAATAATCTTTACGTTGGATGTCATCAAAGATTGCGGTTTTAATAAAGCATTACGAAAGCTTTTTCCTTGCCCTCTTCAAAATTAAGGAAGTGAGAATTATGAAGACTATATACTACATTACAATGTTGGAATAGATTGAATAGCTTCGGTCTTCAATTTTTCAGCAATATTCAGTTTCGCCAAATATGTACCATATGTACCAAATGCATTAGACTGTTCACTTAAATCTGTACAAAGCAAAATATTGTGTAAAAACAGTCAAAGAATTTCAGAATCGCAAATTTGGCTTTGAACAAAAAATATGCTTACGTAACAAAAGTCTTCAACATTTTTACACAAATTTTGAGCCATCAAAATACTTAGAATTATGCATTGCTAAAGAAGCTTACCTACACTGCAGTGTTAGACTCACAAATTACATGTGTAAATCCATATCGTTATCACTGTTTTACTAAAGCAACTAAAAGCAGCTGTATATCTTTAAGCCATACCTTCACCCATAAGATATACATTCTTCAGAACTTAGTTACCAACTCTCAAAAACAGAGCAAGAAAAAATCTGGAAAGTAATTAATTAATCGGACAAAAAAAGCAAACTTAAAAAAAGTCATTTATTAACAAAATTTCAGACTTTTCCATGGATTCCATGAATTCTGAACTTTTTTGGCACAGTGCATTGTCCTGATGGAACATCTAGCAGAGGCTCTGCATAGGCTGTTAAAATTTATATTCCATCTATCCTGACATTTTTTTGAATCCCAGAAGTACAAATATTCCAAAAACCATCAGTGTTTTGGAATCACCATGAACTTTATTTGGTAAGTTCATGGTTTTGAAACGATTTCCCTGTCCAGATGGTCTTTTGACAAATTGCACATGCCTTCCTGATAGCACACAACTTTCATCAGAAAATATTACCGTCGCCCAGTCGAAATCTGTATTTTTCCTCTCCATCTTGCAGAGGACAATCTTCGTTTTGGCTTTATGCGTGACAAAAGTGGTTTTCGGATCGCTCTTCAATATATCGTCCATATTTGTACAAAATTCGGCAATTTGCAAAATCATGCAACAAATATCCATCACTACAATCACGTTTCAACTGTTTTACTGCAAATGTGAGCAAATAATGGAAAGACGGGCTATATTTGCTTGGGGACGGTTCGTTGTTATAGAAGGACCAAATTCGAACGGTTCTTTCACAATGTAACATAATTGAAGATACATAAAATTATACTTTCAAACCTGGAAAAATTTGAGAATTTTTTCAAATCAATCCAACTGTTTTTTGAAGGAAATAGTTTTACAAGCGCTTTGACGTGAATAATGATAATATTCTTGTGCAATTATCAGAAATATTAGGCTTAGACCTAAGTGCTAACAAGTATCTTATGAAATTTTAGAATTCAAAGTACCAATTACATCGAAGAGAACAATGTTGATATGAAAAACATTTGTCGGAACTAGTATGCACAAGGCTATATCTTTATTCGATTTGCATTCTTCAGAGGTTGTAACTAATTGACAAACAGAGTCAGGAAGAATCTGAAAGACCCAATTAAGTATTTGGAGAAAATAGCAAAAGTAAAAGAGATTCGTAATTATAAAAATCACTGATTTGACTTTGGATTTTGTTACATCATTTGAAATGACGCAATCTAAAATTACTACAACTTCATTTGAAGGTGTTGAAAAAGTGACTAATATACTTATGCTATATATATATATATATATATATATATATTTTTCTTATCATGCGTTGATAATTTAATGAAGTTTTCAAGACATTGGCTGAGATATCCTTTCAATATAAAGATATTGTCTTAAAATATCCCTTCGGGTAGCCTAATACATTTGAGTCATGTTGCATACCTAAGATGTATATAAATAGTACTTCGTTTTGTTGCTATCTCTAAATTTAGAGTTCCAAAACAAACATTTCTGTGAACATGTAAATGGGAATAAACCGAAAATTAGATTTTTCTGTACGAATTCCCAAACATGGGAGCAGGAAAAATTATTATGGAGTGGGAATTGGAGGGGAACAAGAATTGTGCTCTTAAGGCCAACCTGGAAATTTCTGCATTAAATTCTTGATTTTGAGATTTTCTTTACTAAATGTCATTTTGTTTGTTTTGATACTACTTTTAGTTATATATTTAAAGAGTGGGGATTACCACATTAGACGAAATATTTATTTTTAAAATTCGCTATATGGCGTCGTAAAATATCGAATTAGTATGTAAAAAACAAAGGAAAATTTGGTACTTAGAGCTATATAACTTTTAATATTGCAATTTGTTTGCGTTACGAAACAATTATGAGTAAATTACGCTTTGCTGCATGTATTCAGCCATTAAAATTCGAGATTGACCCAGTCAATGTTTTGACAAATGAGGTTAAATTTAGTAAAGAACTTTTCAAAAATTCGTTAGAATTTTCAAAAATTATTGCTTTGTAGAGGTGATTCCAATTTAATATTTCTATATTGCGAAACGAATTATTATTGCGGACCTCTTCTGGTGAACTTGCAGCTGTTTATTTTATTTCACTCAGTTTCGATCTTTGGACAAATGAGTTCAAAGTATGCCATACACCCGCAGTTTTACACTACATTAGGACAGCCAGTACTCTGTCCATTCTTGTTCAACTCCTTACCTCTCTTCAGCATTCTCTGCGCTTTTGACGATATGCACTAGGGTTATACAGTAAAATATGCGCGCTGACTAGCTCCATGTGAAACTATTTTTTATTTTTTAAATTTATCTATACTGGTTGCAAAGTATCGGCCAAAACAAATTTACAATTTACACTTTCGTAAGATTCGATTATTATAATTAATAAAGTAGACTAAATTTGGATACCTATAACTCCATGAATTTTTATACTATCGACACAGTTTAAATACCATTCGATGCTTGCTGAATAGCTCTATGATAAACTGATTTTTAATTTTGGAATTTTTTAATGTTCCCTATTTTTGGAGCGATAAATGTAATTGATAAAAACATAACAATTTAATAGCTTTTCAATATTTGCTTTATGTAAACAAATAAACAGAGGATTAGAGATTCCTTTGATATCTGAAAGTATGTCATTGACCTGTCTAGAGCAAAGCAATTTTAACGTTGGAGTAGAATAACTTCGGAAGGTTACTGTGAAGTCAATTTTGACGCTGTAGTCATAAAAAATATAACATTCTCCTACACAACAATAGCTCCATGTTGAAATGTTTGTCGATTTCCGATTTGATCAATACTTTTATTGTAAACTGCAAACAATGTATCATTCGATTTTTACGAACTTATGTTGCTTTTCAAGGACAACTCATTCAGTGCAGCTCTATTTCATAGAAATGGGTGTTTGTTGTACACTATCTAGCTGCACTATATTGCTTAATACATAATAGAAGTAATTACCAATCTCTTTGAGTAAAATTGATTAAAATAATACAATTCAATATATGTAAATGTTAAAAATGTCGCGCAATATATTTATAAATTTTAAAGGCAATACTAATTGAATCTTGTTCAGATTTCTTAGCTGTTTCACAGTTTAAAAGAATAACTCTAAACCTATTTTAAAAGATCAAAATCAAATTTTTCACTTCTTTTTTCTGTGTAATTTTGGAATTTTACTTAAAACAATTTCGAATTTCTATTATATTTCTTCAAATGACACATTTCAGAACCTCTTTGCTCTTTGAGTATTGATGCTATTGATAAACTGTATACATCAAAATGTTCGCAGTGAATAGTTCCAAGTAAAACTATTATTCCTTTTCTCGGCCAATAGAAATTGTAAAAATTAACACTTTTGCTACTTTCGATTATTCAAATTTAAAAGCATGCTTTACATAATCTGTGTATTTGAAAAGAAATGCCTTTTATTTCTTATATTAAAAAATGTAGGATTGACGTTTTGTTTATTAAAATATTAATATACTTAAGTAATTTAAATAATTATCATTACAGTATATATTTTGCAAATTTTATAAAAATCGTAAGCTTGTGATATCCTTTATTACTGATGTTCAATTACGATAAGAGTGATAAAAATATCAAATCGTTAAGCTGGCCTAAATTCAAGTAATTTAAAAAATATACAGGCATTTAAGCTTAGCAAGTTTTACCCCTCAATGTTGAGTTGCTTCCAGCGTCTCTGCATATTAACATATAATCCCGTTTTCATCTTGTGTGTTATTTGAAAGTGTGAAGATAATGCGTCATCAGCGCAAATGAGTTGCTTAAATCGAATTGCTTGTGATCGTCACATCGCTAATTATCTCGGGTGGTTAGACGTGCAATTCTTTCAAATGTGACAGATCACTTTTAACCAATCACTAGTCTAACCATGGCCTTAAACATCGAGATAAAATGAGTGCATTTAATTTCAAATAATTTTATGTTAATATTAAATTTGCACTACATTTCTTGACAGTTAGAGGGCTTATAAACGCTTAAATAAATTTCGGCTAATGAGGGCTGTATTGCAAAAACATTAAAAAGAAAACTCAAATTTGACGACTACATTTTTATGTTATTTATTCACAAAATTTGATTTCTCAACAAATAAAATCCAACACGCACACCATAATATAACCTTAACAATAGGGGCTTGGTCCCAATCAATTTTTAGCAAATGGGCTGAGCCCCCCCCCCGGAAAACACAAGGTGAACAATGTCTGCATAAAAGAGGATTTCAATACATGAAGCAAGATAAAAGCCTTAACTGGAAAGTGTCTAATATTTTTCTATCATTCGCTTTTGTGGAATTAAGTCAATTGTGTTAAATCACTGGGCATTGAAGCTTTATGCCAATAATTGCAATTGCTCTTTGCACTAATATCTGAACTTGGAAAATTTGTTTTTCGATTCCAATCTCATATTATATTAAAATTGAATTTGGCAAATATATCCTAAGAGAATTTAGTAAGTCCTAGTGTACAGTGTTCGATTTTTCAACAATTAACCAAATTTCGAAATACTGTGTCTAATTCAGGGCAGTTCACTTTTATATCTGAATGAACAAGTGAAAGCTTCGATTGGTGATTTCCTAATGAATATTTATGCCATCAAATTTGATTTATTAATACATAATTTTTTTAAGCTATTCAAGCCTATTACAGAATTTAGTAAATCAAATTATTTACAAATTTGTTCTTCTAATTAAAAAAAGGTAGATAACAGCAGCGTCCATTATTAATTCAAAGCAAGCCAATGAAAACCATAAACTTGGATGGATAGCATAGACCGTCCAATCTCTGCCATAATATATAAAGCTAATTGCATGAGAGAATTCTGCCAATTTTCTAAATATATTGCAAACAAGAACTACAGAAAACGTTTGTATCAATCTCGATTGTAATGTATCATGAGAAATTGCTTTCAATATTCTTTTACCAAAAAGAATTGAAGTCAATGGTATAAGCACTTTGGCTGTCCACATCATAACAATTAGACTCAATACAATAGCTAGGTTTTTAACATGAAGAACGTACCAAAATATTATACTTTGCAGCAAAGCAACTGCGGTGGCTGAAACTAAAATAAGCAGCCAATTTTTTAAAGTGCTATGTTGATTAAAGCTCAGCCTTTTCGGAATATCGGTTATGAGAAATACATAAATGAGTAAACTATAGCTGTTTGGGAAAGTCCTGGCTCCCATTGATATTCCCACAGTAAAACGTTTAATCATATAAAGATCGAAAGCCACACTATAATACATCCAAGTGCATATGTTATAGATTTCAAAGCAAATAAGCAACTGCGTGCATGAAAAATATAGTGGGCATTTTGATTTCAATGATTGAAGTTTGACAATTGTGAAAACAGCAAGGCCAAGTGTAAGAATCGAAATCATGATGTAAATTACAAATTCACCATTCGATACTTTGAACATTGTTTAATTGGTATCGTCAATTAGAAGCATCTAAATGACAGTTTAAATGTATGTAGAAATTGAATAATAGACGCTTTATATATGTATGGTCTTCTTTGTTTATTCAAATTTGGCCAACACGAACTATGATTTTCAGAGATTCCATTATTGTCAAAATAGACTATATAATTTTTAATGTAAAATATTGGCACATAGTGCACAATGTGACATATCTATAAGCTTTTCCATGTGCAGAATATTGTTCCCCATCACGCCTCATAAAAACTCTTGGGACTCACGGATTCCCACAACACAATTCATATGTATGTATATCTATATTAACTATTTATGCTTAGTGGTTTTCAGTCAAATTTTGCAATTTCATATATATATATATATATATATATATATATATATACATACATACATGTATATATACTTTTGCTCAGCGCTTTGTTCAGTCTTGCCGAATTGTTCACTTCTGTACATTCTAGATATAATATACACTATGTACGGTTATTTAAAAGACATTTTTGGGAATTAATTATCTTGAAGAAACGTATTTGTGCCATTAAACTATCTTATAAATTATTTAAGCATATTAAACGTGCAACTATGTGCAGTTATTTAAAACGTTCTTTGTTCGATTGGCTGATTTTCATGCTATTATGAAGATTCGTAATACTCCCACTTGATCTTTAACAGAAAATGTCCCGTGGCTGAATGAATCCGCTAAATTTTTAGTTGATGCAAATCTTCCCCTGTCAATATATTTATATTATGTAGTGAACCAAAAAGTTTACTGAAAAATTTAGTCACTATGAATTTTCGGAATTTCAGGATTTCTCTCATCAAAAACGTAAATTTAAATATTTTAGGAACTTTAACCTTCCTAAACTTGTACAAAACAAGTTAGAAATTTTGATGTAAAAGGCGCAGGAAGGACTGTTTCATCATTAGACTGTATTGCTGATCCAACAGAAGAAATCGTTTCAAAAATGAGAGCAAACACTCATGCAGCAGACCTCCATTGGTTGCAGTTTTATATACAACCAATTTGAAGCTAAATATTGAAAAAACAAAGTTCATGATACTAAGCAAATCAAATGATGAGAAACTTAGCTTACAAGTAAACAATAAAATCATTGAAGAAGAAAATATAATTGTATACCTAAGGTATTATTTTTGATGATAAACATTTAAAAAACATATTAATAAAATATTGAAAAAAATGGTTCAATGGATCAAAGGCCTTTGAAAATTACAAAATTTTAAACCATTAAATGGAAAATTATGATCTTGGAATCACATATTCTTCCTCAGTGTTTATATTCATCTTATCTGCTGACAAACTTTCCTAAAAGATCAAAAAATAAGTTACAAAGAATGTTGAATTGGAGTTTAGTTATCATCTCGGAAAATAGCAATCTTTTTTCAATGGCCTATTTACAAAAACTAAAATCATTTTCAAATATTTTCAAAATTAGATCAAAAGAAGAACTTTTATTAAAACTGCATATTAGAACCAAGTGCCATAAAAAGTTAACTTTACAAAAAGAATTTTAAAGAACTGTTTCATAAATTACTTTATAGATCTATGGAACAAATAATCACCTGAAGTTGAAGAATCTAATTTTAAAGAATTTAAGAAAAATATTAAATTTGAATTATTACCAAAGAAAGAAAACGTATTTGGATATTTAAAGAACCAAATCTGTACCTTAGTAATATCAATTTGCAACTAAGCGGAATTATAGAAAACAATTTACTTTAAAGCTTAAGTATTTTTATACTTTTTTGTAATGTACAACGGTTTAAAATAAATTGTTACTATTTTTATTAAAGATCTTGAGTAATTTTGAAAGAAGTTGCCCAGACATCAAAGTGATTGTAGTAGAAGATCTTATAGTTCTTAATTCTCCTATAGGCTCAGAGAAAACTTCTTGAAACTTCTTTTAAAAATTTAACATGCCAAAGCATAATTACCCTTTGCACGCTGCTCCATGCTTTCTCAACGGTGACGTGGTAGATGAGTATGATCGAGTCGCAACTCAAGCTTTTGAAAATATTACTAACGCTACCTTCAAGCACTTCTCAAGCCAGATTTTCTCCAAAACGTGGTGGTATAGGGTTGCCTTGCACTGCTCTCATAGCACCCGTAGTACGTTCCTTGCTTGCAGATGTTGTTCAAGCCCACAATGAGGAACACTCAATCAAACTTTATCATTGAATTTCTATTGTTTGGTTCAAGTCAAGATTAAGAAGAAAAAATGCGATAAGTGAAAACAAATTAGAATCTCATCTACTGAATAATCCAGGTGAGGCAGCATTTAGTATTTAGAATAGTCTGAGGTCTACTTCTTACCCTTCCGGCCAACCTACTGAACAAAAATCTTGATTAAGGTTCTCTATGCTGCAGAGCTTCGTTGTCGCAACGATACACTTGAGTCGCAAGAGAACAACTGCTTTTCAGCATATCAAGGAACAATTGCATTCACATGACTAAATGTGTACTCTTCTGTGAATCTAGGTCTAAAATAACTAACCTAAGCCTCAGGGTTGTTGTAGCACAGAGACTTGGCAGCAAAGTTTGTAAGCCCCACACTTGTATTTGTGACTCATTGGCTGATTCTGACGGGCGGCATGGCTTTTCGTACAAAAAGAGTGCTGATCGCTCCTCTCACCACAACACATTTAAATGACATTTTTAGGCGAGCTTTCAATTCTGCTGACGTCTCTTCTATATTAGAAGCACCTGGTCGGCACGTTTAGACGAGACGGAATGACTTTCGTTCCATGAAGGTGAAGTCGACTTTGTCTTTGGGAGGTAACTGTAGTTGATGCTCTGGCCCCCAAGCAGAATTAACAATTGTGTTCCCTTCAAAGCTGCAGAAATGCTGAGTGAACTAAGATAAATAATTGAATGTTAGCTACGACTTTCAACCCGTCGCCTTTGAAAATTTTTTTTTATTATGTTGTAAAGTTGATCATTTTATTTATATTAAGTTAATATGATAAGAGATCCTATTTTTAGAGTTTGAAAAACCTTAATCTCTAAAGTGCTTCATTAACAAACAAAATTAAGCAGCATATGCAATGTGTGTAAAAATGTTTCCTGTCTATGGATATAATGGTTTTGCAATAGTGTAATAGATAAGGTATACTTTATTCCGATAAATGTTAGCAATTAGAAACTAGTAATTCAACATCATAATAGCATGATAAAAAATACAAACATACATACAAATATATATATATATAATAACTAAATATATATATAAATAACTAAAATAAATCCATTAGGCCTTGACAAAAATGTCTAGGAGATTTTAAGAACGAGTTTTTTTAATATTCATTATTGGGGAATTTTTTTTCTATCCATGGATTACCCGAGATATACTTTTTGCTTAAGGAACATTTTAATGAGTTTCTTAAACACTTGCAATTTTTCAATGTTCATTATATTTTTCGGTAATTTAAATTCGAATAGCGTTAATTATAAATCATTGTTTTAAAAAATTTTTCATTAACGCAGGTAAAGCGATCCGAAATTCCCTTCTAAATAAACCCAGGCAATGAAATCATATGACAAGGCGGTAATTGGTTGATAACGAAAAGCTTAAGAAACGTCCCAGATGATTTGCTGTAGTGGGAAGAGGATAGGCTATAAATATTGTGCCTAATTCTGGAATGATGTCTTGAAAATTTGTAGTGCTCATTTTATTTGGATATCAGGTGTTCTATAATAAATATCTTTTAGATCAGCAAATTTGCATAATTTTGATTTTATAAATCCATTGAAAAATTGAATAATCTTTGATGCTGAAATTACACTGCTATCATTTCTTTTGCCAATAGCTAATTTTCGAATCATTCCATTAATGTGAAATTCAAAATTTAGCTTCGAGTAAGAACTTTGTTGAAATTGTCTAAAGTCCAAATCCTTGCATTATTGAGATTATGGGTTAATGCAGAGAGGTGGCTCTTAGTGGGTTGTAAGATTAAAAATTCAATTTTGACCTCATTTATATCCAACCTAGGTATGCTGAAATATCTAGATTTGTTGCAATTTGAGAATATAGATTCAATTACTACATGGATTGGTTTGTTATCTTTGCATATAGGGTAGCACCGGCATGAGGAAATTGTCGTTGGGTAACACTATTGTTAACAAGTAGCCAAAAAACGTCATTTAATTTGACCGATATCTTTGCCTCAAATAATTAGTTATATAAATTTCTTCCAGTGCAAAAACATTGTAACCTATCCATGATTTTCCGGGGATTAAGTACCATTTTATAATATCATTTGCTTCTGTTTGAGAAAGGTGAACGAAGCTTGGAAAATAGAATCTTCCCAAAAAAATAACGAAAATGAACAAAATTTTCAAAGTTAATCAAAGCTTATGCTTATTTTAATGAAAACATTAAACTGAAAAATATATTTCGCTCAACTTGCACATCATCATTTAAAAAAATCCCTCTAAATATACACAAAATCTTTAAAAAGATAATATTATACAATTAAATTATGCTTGTAGATTTAATTATCTTTGGTGTTAAGAATAAAAGAGCATGAACTAAGTCAACAAAATCAGAACACCTACAAAAATTTGGATAAAATTATGACATCAAATTATAAGATCGACCATCCCTAAGAATTTTAAAATATTCGAAGATATATACACCTATCAATGCATCCAAGTCTTAACACCAAAGATGATTTCTTCTAAAATCATCAATTTCACATAAATAATGTTTAATTATATAATATTATTTGTTTTAGAAACAGTGCACTCAAAAGAAGATTCTATAATTGTTTTACATGCAATATTAAAAATTGGGATTTGGAATATCTGGTTTTATAAAACCTACAACTATCGAATTATACATAGTATTTCAATCATATTGTTGTAATAAACATAAAAATTTCATTCTTCAAAACTTGTGTAGAAAAGCTGTTTTACCATCTTCAAATTACAGTGTACTTACATAAGTTTTCGGTAACGTATTTGAAAATGTATATACAAGGGCTGCTATGAAGAATAGTTTCAAATCAATTCAGAACACTGCTTTGAAAAATTGCTGAGATCATATGTTTTTAAAAAATTCTATCTCTTCAACCACATGAAGGACGACATAAGGAATCGCTATAAATGTTAAATAATTTTGAATTCGAAAAAACGTCAATTTAATTTGTAACATCGATCTGATTCAAAGGACTTTGATTTCATCACTTGTTTATAAACATAGTTGTCAGAAGAGTGACAGCTTCTAAATCGGATGTAAACAAAACTAAAATTCAAGAACATTGGTATGGACATTTATATTGCAAAATTAATATGAATTCCAAAATTCAACGTCAGACTTTAATTTTCTAATAAAATTCAAATACAGAAAATTTATTGTATCAATTTCTAAAAGAATCTAGGTATAGCTGTTTCAAAGTTCAAGAATCAAATTAATTTAGTTAGAAAATTTCTTTATAACCAAAATAACTGTGGCACTAGTAGTTAAGCTTTTACTGAGTTCCCTTAATATCCGCAAAAATTTTATTTACTTGGGACTATAGTAATTTATCAGTAGCCTAAATTTGTTTTTGCATTTCTGATTTTTCTATATATGCTTTTTGTGACTAGTAAAGCGTTTCAGATAAATGATACGTATTTAATTGTAAACATTTATCTGAATAAAAATTTTTTATCTTTTTTATGATGGAATCATTTTCAGAGGATAGTTTTTTCTCAAATATATATTAATAGCAAAAGTATTTTTGTCAATGTATGAATTGCCATATAATTGTTATTGTATTTTGTCACTTTTGATAACGATGTTACATACATAGCTTCTTTAAATCTTGAACACCAATAAATAATAATTAGATTGACGCCCACGGTGTTCGATTAGACGCATGAATTAATCGTTAAATATAAATGCACTTTGATGAGTTTACCTGTTAATGTAAACATTGATTTCATGTTTATCATGACCTTCATTAACTAATTACTAATCCCAATGTCATATTTGAACGAAAAAATGGGTTCTGTTGTATTCCCCCATGTTTTTTCTGAGGAGGAGAACTATTCTATATATATATATATATAT
>CABFPE010000727.1:84708-116863 GCA_900660155.1 Hofstenia miamia
ATATATATATATATATATATAGGGTGTTTTTTAAGTAGCTTACAATTTTAATCGCGAATTATAAAATAAATATAAACCCAAATAACATATATTAATTATAATCATAAAATATAACAAAGGAATATTTTTAGAATTCACAACAAATGTTGAAAATGTCCTCCACTCTCTTTTAAACGGATCTTTTGTTAAATTCCTTTGCATTTTAAACATTCGTAATGCTGAAGTCGTACTTTCACCACTTTTATAGTAACATTTAATTATTAAAATTCGATCTTCAATTGAAATTGCATTCATTTGTATAATAAACAGTAAATCTAAAAAATATTTTACATTAAAAATATTCCATATATATACATTCAATATACGCATAAAATACGTGACAAAATTTTATTGGCTAAAAAATATTTCTCAACAAAATTGTAAGTTACTTAAAAAACACCCTGTATATATAACTTTTGCGTGCACTCTAAAACAGCAATGCTATATAACTATCCTCATCATTTATACATGAAACCCTATTTACTATGTAAATGATGCCAAATTAGAACAAATTCAGTAGTAGAACTGACAGATTTTTAAAATCAACATTTTTGCTACAATCTGTTAATTGAAAATAAAGTGTTAGTAATAGCAATAATAATTTTTGTAAATATGTCATTTCTACAATTTTCACTCGAATTCTTTTCAGCATTTTGATGTGATAAACTTGAAATTCAGCATGACTATATAAAAAAAGATAATCTATATTTTTTAAATTTTGTGTAATAACTGATTTTCCAAAGTAATAGTGTCATTAATAACTACAATGTACTTATAGAAAACGAAAAAAAACAAATAAGAAATTACTGATTCCGGATAGTTTACTAATTTTGATTTATTGTGTAGTCGCTATTATAAAATTTAAATTCTATCCATGATCTACCTGATATAAACTTTTGTTTGAGAATTCATAATTTTAATTCTTTTTTGATTTTTTTAAGGTTGTCTATTATTTTCATTTCTTTTGGCAATATATTCCAGTTATAAATTGCAGTATTAATAGAGGATTGACTCATGTTTTTTTATTAAATTTAACACGTGAATAGTTTTTGATCGCTTATTTAACTTCAGACAGTCGGTCGAAAATGAGAATGATATCTCGTCGTAGGGTGGAATTTTGTTTATGAATTTAAAGAAATAAATAATATTGTAAAAAATTAACTATGGTGGAAAAAGAATAGATTTAGAAATACATTCTTTTGTTTTAGAAGAGTTTTTATTACATGAACAAACATTTAATGTGAACTAGTTGAACTCGAAGCTTTTTTTACCATTAGGCTGTGCACATTAGTATATAAGATATTAGCATAGTTTAAATTACTCAACGAATGCATGAAACATTTCAATTACTGCAATTGGGGGTAACTGTTGGGAAACAGGGGATATATTTCTAATACTTACAGCCATTTTTTTAATAACAGAATTTATTTGCGATGTAAAATTAAGCTTTGAATATATTGTTACTCCTAGACATTTAAACTTATTAACAGGTATAACCGATGTATTATAATACAATAATTATTGAAATAAATTGAATAGTCGGCGATGTTCGTTTTTTTTTCTAAAAGGTTGCATTATGCAAAATTCAGTTTTTTTCGTATTAATACGCAATCTATGCATGTTAAAATAGTTGCTAAATTTATACAGTTTTATCTAAGGATTAATTTCCACAATAAATAGATGTATCATCGGCATATTTTATTTCGCATTCACATAAATATTAAGAAGCAGGGGACCTAGTATGGTTCCTTGGGATACACCATTATTGACAGACAACTAATTTGAAAAAGTATCATTTAATTTAAAGAAGCATTGATTGTAGAGTTACCCTCTGATGATCCTTTTGTGGTCTTGAACTGTGAACTATGGCTTTATTCATTATTATTTTTACTTATACTAATTATTTTCTAATAATAAATTTTACACACTTGTGTATAACTTGAATTCTTCCTTCTCTACAAATGCTTCCATTCACATTCCAATTTTCGCGAAAATTTCTAAAAAAATTAAACCGTAAGGTATAAAAAATATGGTGTATAGGTGTACTGCCTATATTAAATTGATTTTTCAAAAATGTAAAACTTCACAATTTTATCAGAAATTTCGAAAATCTATCCGAAACTTTTCGTGATTAATGTAGCTTAGATTGCTCATAAAGGAAGCATGAAATAATAGTATTTGGATGTGAAATTAAGTTTTGAATCTATTTTTACTCCCAGATATTTAAACTTATTAACAATTGTAATAGATGCATTATTGAAGTCAATCGAGTAGTCATAAATGTATATTTTTTCTAAGAGGTTACATTATCCAAAATTAAGATTTTTCAACGTAATGTATTTATACTAAAATAGTTGCTCAATTTCCTATAAGGATTGCTAACAGTCCAACAACAGATTGACGTAAAATGCATTGCATTAAACATATTTCACGTGATGATAAAAAAATGTTTTACTTAATAATATTTAATGTCAAGTTTAAAATGAAATCAGGAAACAACATTTTTTATAGCTTGTACTTACAAACCCAATTATAATTTTCAAAAAAATTTTGAATTTTGTTTTTTCTAACGCATGTTTTTCAAATTAATGAGTTTAAAGCCAAGTACAGATTGTTGCTAACCATTTTCAGCATTAAACCAATTTTTTCAGCAAAACTACATGTAATATTTGCTTCGATTGCCTGTTCGTCCTTAAATGATTTTCTCCAAGCTTTAGACAAAAAATCAATCCATACTGAAAATCATTTATAAAGGAGATTTATATACATATGGTAATGTCCTGGATTACATATGGAAAAGATTTCAAAAATTTCTAACCTTAATGCATATAAGGAAACCCAGGTTTAAGAACTAGATAAATTGTCAATTCAATAATTTTTCATTAGTCTTTTGTAATATTAAAAACTGAACTTTCGGATTCAGAAACGCTACTAGAAGACAAAGTGGATATATGATCCCTACTATACATATGCATGTATATGATATTGAACTACAAATTAAACAAGCTAATTCAGTACTCCCGAAAGCTTTAACAATTGGTCTGCATCTATCATTAAAAATCATATTTCATTCATTTAATCCGATTAAATTATTAACAGATTTTAAAAACCTAAAATGTCCATTTACAGTTAGATTAATTTTTATCAACATATAATCCATCTCTTGACAAATTTATAAATATCTTTATTAACAAATTTACACTAAAAATCATTCGGTTGACAAACATAAACGAAGGGAACGCCAACTACTGCAATGAAAAAATATGTACACCTACAATTGGAACTGATTCTGGCAAAATTATAAATCGGTGATTAGTTGCTAACCCACTTCCGGTTGCTCGTTCGGGAGAAGCGGAAACATGAGCACTTTGGCGGTCATGAATGATAAATCTGGAAATTTGGACACAATCGCCTCCGCGTCACTACTTAATTTCTTCTAAAATAATTTTATCAAAAATTTCAATTTCACTTGCAGCAACTATCAAGTTATAAAATTCTCTAAAAGGATTACCGTATTTTACGGCATATAAGACCCCATTTTTTGCAAAATTTTTACAGTCAAAGTCAGAGAGTGGTCTTATACGATGTACATTAAAATAATCGAAGACTAAATTATTATTTTTCATGCGGCAATGAATTTATTTAAAGTCGATTTTCATTGGCTGAATAAATTTAATTTAACCCTTATTGGATAAACGTACTACAAAATGTAGTCATGTATGATTAAATTGTTCTCAATTAATAGTCACTTGAAGGGAATTTGTTGATATTACATTGAGAGAATCACAGCTGTCAATCAACTACATCTTGTAGTCAGTTTATCAACATGTTGCATAATTTATCATGCACTGATAAGGGTTAAAATAGTGCGGATAATTCACATTTAGACTTAATTTCAGAATAAATTGCAACATCAAACATGGGAAATAGCCGCAAATCGTACACGAATTCTTTCAAATTGGAAGTTGTAGCGTTCCACTTGCGGGGAAACAATTTGACTATTACTTCCAAAAAATATGGCGTTTCAACAAAAATGATTCGTGATTGGAGAGATAACTTGGAAAATATAAAGGAGCAGCCAAGGAGCAAAAGAGCAAATCGGGGTCCAAAGTCAGGAAAATTTAACGATATTGAAAGGGAACTTTTTCAATGGATTCAAAATAAGCGGGATAGTGCGCTCATCGTTTCGCGTACTATGATCATGGCAGAGGCTTTGAAAAAAGCAAGAAGCAAAAACATCCCAACATCAGAGTTTAATGCAAACCCTACTTGGTGTAGTAGATTTATGCGACGTTTTGGTTTAGTTTTGCGGGTGCGCACCCATATTGCACAACGAATGCCTGCTCAATTAACCGACAAGCTGTTGAGTTTTCAACAATTTGTCATAAAACTCAGAACAGCACATCCTTACAATTTGTGTAACATTGGAAACATGGACGAAACCCCAATGACTTTTGACTTACTGGGAACCAGAACTGTAAGTGTTCGTGGAGAGCGGACAATAAATATGAAAACCACGGGTAAAGAAAAATCGAATTTTCCAATTGCACTATCACAGCCGATGGTGCAAAACTCAAGCCTATGATAATTTTTAAAAGAGAAACCCTGCCAAAAGAAACATTCCCGGGTGGTGTTATTGTTCATGCTCAAAATAAGGGCTGGATGGATGAAAATGGTTTGCTTATATGGATTAAAGAGGTCTGGGCCAAGCGTCCTGGAGGTAGAAATAAAATAAAAAGCATTTTAGTTTGGGATCAATTTCGGGGTCATTTAACAGCCAAGGTCAAAAAGGCTTTAAAGGAGCAGAATACAATACCGGCTGTTATTCCAGGTGGGCTCACCTCCGTTTTACAGCCGCTTGATATTTCGGTAAACAAACCCTTCAAGGACAAGATGCGAGAGAATTGGATTTCCTGAATGTCTGATGGACCCCATTTGACAACACCTGCAGGAAATTTGAAAAGGGCGACTTGTTCAACTGTTGCCAATTGGGTAAAAAACGCTTTTGATTCCATATCTGTGCAAATTGTCCAAAAATCATTTAAAAAGACGGGGATATCCAACAGTCTTGATGGTTCCGAAGACGATCATCTGTGGGAAGACGAAGATGAAAGCCAGCCACAACCCGAGAATGATTCTGATGATGACGTTGCCGTGATTGATCCTTATGAAGACCAGCTTGACGATGCTGATGTGGATTTTATTCTGAACCACGAAGAGGAGAACCAAGAATTCGATAGTGATCCGGACTATTTAGGCTAAAAGCTAAAATTGTTTGAAAATTACTCTTGCTTTTATACAATTTGTAATTGACAAAAGCAATAAACTTTTTGTTTTTTTCTATCTTTTGTTTTTCTTGGTTGCCAATAGTTGGGGGTGGTCTTATACGCTGTATGGTCTTATATGCCGTAAAATACGGTATATTAATTATATTAATCTAAAGTAAAGCGGAACTTACACCCGCTGGGAAAGAACAGTCAGGGGTTGAAGAAAGAAACTGCTACTTTCAAATAATGGTAATGATTGTAAATAAATGATAAAAGCAAAAATTAGAGTATCATAAAATATTGCATTGGGAAGGATGAATTAAAGACAAAAGTCACGATTCATCAAAATCCTCAACATTTGGACAACAGCTTAATAGTATTCATATTGAAACAAAGTAATCTCGTATAATCATAACTACAGGCAATTATCGTTACAAAGTCAAAACGAGGTCTTCGAAATGAATATGAAATAATGGTTAGGAGGTATATATTTAGACAATTACAATTCATAGGATATGCTGTCTAAAATTGATATCGAATATGGAGTGATGGTCACATAAATAAATCATATATATATATATATATATATATATATATACNTTTGTTATGTTGTTTAATTAATAGAGCCTCACAGATCTTAGTGTGTGTTGTTTTCATGGCTATTTCAAAATTTTCTTTCTTTAATTCATGATGGTGAGTGAATATTTCTGTTTCAAGATGCCCGTTAAGATGTTCCTTAATGCGAATACCAAAATGTCGTTTAGTTTCACCAATGTATAGCTTGTTACAGCTATCACAAGTATATTTGTAAACGATGGATGAAACTAAACATTCTGGGATTCTATCTTTATTCATAAATATGTTATCCGTTTGTAATGATGTAAAAATAGGCCTAATTTTAGATAATGTTAAACTTGTATTTATTTTTTTAATCTTTTTCTTAATAATAAATTTATTATTACCGCAAAAATATTGTTAACTGACGATGAGTATAATATAGTCGAAACGTTTTTGTATTAATGTCAAATATATATATATATATATATATATGAAAACATAAAAAATGAAGCACAATAAATATTTTAGAGTAACATACAAAGGGCGTTCTTTCTAGAGCAGCGAATCACGTTTTACTATAAATATGGCGAAAAATTTGAAGAAAAGACTTATAATAATGTGTGAACAGTTCAAAAAAAAATTTTATATCAATATTTTTTCAAAACACACTTAGTAGAGCTTAATTGGGAAAATATAGTGAAATAACATTGAAAATCATATAAATAGATTTTAAACGTGGAAATCAAATATATTTTTATATACAGTAACTATCAAAAGTTTTCGGACACTTAACTGAACAAATTCTTTTTACAGTGGTGAACTCTATAGCTTTGATTTTTTGAAATTGGGATAATTTTAGCATTGTGAATTCAAATTTCTTCTCAATTTTTTAAATATGAAATTTAGTTCTTATTCAATGACCCTGTAAAGATGCCAACTAAAACTATGTTGGGAAATATGCATGGTATGTAAAATATAACACAAAAATCGTATTCAGCATGAAAAACTTCGTATATTCACAATTTTTTGTAAGAATTTATGCAGAAGTTTCTGAAATATTGATCGTCAAATCTCGTATAAATCCCATTACATTGCTAATTGAGATGCAAATTTCAACATTGTAATGAGATTTGCACAAGAGTTGATGACCAATATCTTAGAAACTTCTGAATAAATTCTTACAACAAATTGTCAATATTCTAAGTTTTTCATGCTGAATACGATTTTTGTGTTATATTTTACATACCATGCATATTTACTAACATAGTTTTAGGGGGCCTTTACGGGGTCATACATGTAGGATGAAAATAAAACTGAATATATAAAAATTGAAGAAAAATTTGAATTTAAAATACTAAAATTAACCCAAAAGCAAAAAATCAAAGCTATAGAGTTCACTACTGTAAAAAGAATTTGTTCAGTTAGGTGTCCGAAAACTTTTGATGCCTACTGTAATCGAAATAATGGGTACTATAAATATTAATATGCGCAATAATTTATATGGCTATCACTGTGAATACGTAAAAATATTTTCCTTTCAAACAACTTGTTTTGATTTTAAATGTAGAATCCACAAAAAGTTTGTTTTCCATTCAGGAAATCGGTATGATATGAGAATTACAATTTATATTTTTAATAACTTTTATGAAACAACTTATCTAAATGCTGGAAACGACTCACAAACATCCACTTACTTCCAGTATAATTGCATTTTATGAAAAGTAAAGTAGCTCGTCTGCTCTTTGATGACATCATCAACCACATTTCAAACTTTTAAAGAAACGTCCGACTGGTAATAAACATCTTAATCATTCGGACAAATTAACATTATTATTACATAAGCTAGTTGCATTCAACTGTGTTAAAAGGAAGTTAGTAAAAAATCTAAATTACAAACTGCAGATCTAGTGATGTCTACTAAGATTTTGTACAAAACCCTGGATCCACTGCAGTGTACTAACGACGTGCAGAAATTAATGGTAAGCATGCATATAAAGTACTTGCCAGGGATTTGTTTTCCGAAAGAAGCGTTGCCAGAGTGAGAGAGTTGGCGCGGGTCGTTGAGCATCAGTGAGTGAATCGACTATCCTGTGCTCTTCCGACTAGAAAATGAAAGAAGCCTCAGTCACAAGCACAAAAGTAAACCGCACACCACATGCACACAAAACAAAATAGATCGTGTTCCACAATTGAAGGATAAATAAAGTTTAATAAACATTTCATATCAATTGAGCTCAACTTCTTCGAATTCGTAAACACAAATGTACACAAGCAACGAGTATTATAGAAATTGACCGCGTTTGAAAACACACTTTAGTGAAAAACAATTTAAATGTGCATAAAACGAATACATGGACATCTGTTGACTTACGCACATTAGTCCAGTATCGCTAGTTGTTTTACATTTTAGAATATACTATAGAAAATATCTCACATGGAATATTTTCATCTTAAAAAGTACATTTAAATAAATTGAAGTTGGTGCGAACTGCATCAATCGAAAAAAAACTGACAAAAAATAAACAAATCAACAGTATTTTGAATTGAATTTAACACCCATAATTGAAAAATGAGTGTAGAACCAACACGTAATTCATAACAAATGAAAGAAAGGGAGTAAAAGTCGATGCTTTCGCACTGGCTACCGAATTTCAGTACACAAAAAATTTATTTTAGCGAACAGGCAGGGTAAAAAGATTCAAAAGCAATTTATTGCTGCAAGAAAAAAGGTACAAAAACTATAAACTACAAAACTACAAAAAGCTATTTACAAATATAATAAATATATAATTAATAGTGTGTGTGTTGTGTGTGTGCATTTTATACAAAATTTTCAAATGAATGTAGTGTATTATTGTCATTAAGTAGGCATTGTCTATTAAAGAGGAATGTTCGCAATTTCTTTCTGAATTTCTTGTAATTTTTTTCAAATTTAATTTCTCTATTTAAGTTATTCCATAATTTAGTTGCTGTGTGGTGAAAGCTATTAAAATATTTATCCAAGCATAAAAATGTTTGAGACCGTTGATTTAATTTAATATACTGTTTTAAAAACGAAATTGCGGCCTGACCAAATTTGAATTAAGATAATATTGATAACATATGCATTTGAATTTGATAATGAGGAGATAGTATTTTGTATTTTAATCGGTAATCGGATGCATTGTCATGTTTTTGTGCAAAATTGAGTATTTTAAGGGGCCAATTGAAAGTTTTAGACAGGAGGATGCGATGTTTTGAATTAATATTTGTAAAGAGGAATGAGCAATATTGAAAGTGTGAAAGGCAGAGTGCATTTATTAATTATTTGTGGTACGTATTTGAAATATTTCTGAGAGGATAAAGATACCTAACTCCAGAAGCCATTTTTTTAATTTTAGCCATGAAGAATTGTTTTTTGTGAGATTTCTGTTTGTCTTAGGGGAGAATATTATAAATTGTGTTTTTTCAATATTTACTTTCAATTGATTATTTGAGAAATATTTTGTTAAATTTTCGATGTCATATTGGAGATTTTTAGTTGCATTAAAGGCATTTATATCAGTACTTATAAGACAGGTATCATCTGCATATTGATAAATTTTACTGTTTTTTACCTGTTGAGTTATGTCATTAACATAGATTGCAAATAGAATAGGTCCGAGAACTGTGCCCTGTGGAACCCCACGGTCCGTCATAATATAATTTGATTTTTTACCATTAAGTATTACTCTTTGCTGTCGATTTTTAAGGAAAGTCATTATTAAGTTAACAGATTTGTTATCAAAGTTATAATGTATTAATTTGTCCCTTAATATGTCAAAATTCATTGAGTTAAAAGCTTTGCTCAAATCAAGGAGTGCAACACAACTGCATTTGTTTAGGGTTAAATTAGATTTTATTTGTTCTGATATTGACAAAATTGCATCTTGAGTGCTATAACCATTTCGAAAACCAAATTGTTTTTTTGAAAGAATATTTTCAGATATCAAATATGCATTTATTTGATTATTTAATAATTTTCCAAATAGTTTACTAAAGGGATGGCTAATGCAAATGGGCCTATAATTTTGTGCATTTAGAGGGTCGCCTTTTTTATATATAGGGCTTATGTCAGATTTCTTAAATATATCCAGGAATTCATTATCAATAATACATTGGTTAAATGCGAATAGAAGATGTTCACTAAAGATATGAAAATGACGTTTAATAATAAAGATTGAAAGATTATAGGATGCCGTTGATTTATTTGTGTCTAAAGTTTTTATTATGGTTTCTAGTTCATTTGCATTTATGAGTCTAAAAGAAAAGTATGTTTTTCCTGGGAATTTATTAATATTTGTCTTTCTCTTATATTGGGGAAAATTGAAATTTCCGAGTTCCTTAAATGTTGTATTTAGGTGGTCTATTATTCTTGTTTTTTTCTGTTGTAGTTTGGTTATCAATATTTAATTCATTAATATCAGTTGAAATTCCTTTACTTTTTCCCAAAGTTTTATGAATATATCGCCATTTTTCGTTTGTATTATTTAGTTTATTGAAGAACCTTCTCTTTTTTAAGGCAGATATTTTATTTCTTAATTGTTTAATAATCATCTTTGATTTTTCGTAATTAGTCCAATTAGTTGTTGTCGGTTCTGTTTGAGCGAGATCAAACAATTTTCTTTTAATACTTACTAGTTCATGTATGTTACTAAAAATTCGAATCTAAAAAAAATTTCTGAAGTGAATATTAACCCAATAATTTTAACTAAAAATTAAAAAATTAAATATTGTAAATGAAATGAAGGCATAATGTTAGGACACTGAGTATAGGATCCAGGGCAAATAGAATAAATGGCGACAAAACGACTGAACTTACTGTTTCGGAATCGGGATTTCTGGTGGTGGCTTGCGATATGGCTAAAATAGAGGCCAATTGACTGTCGGTGGAGGATTTCTTCAATTGGTTGTTTGATTCTTCCATTCCAAACAACTCCTTCTCCAACTCTAAATACATGTGTATTCGGTGTTCTCATCGTAAAGTTTCAATGGGTCAACTTACTCGACTGACTTGACGGATTTTCAAGAATAGTTGTTTGCTGAGAATCGAAAAAATCCAAGTTCAAATGTTGCTCTAAATAATGAACATAAAAAACTTTTACAACAAACAACTTACTTTCCAATGGGTTCATTAATCCACTTGTTTGCCAATCGAAATCCATCTTAGGAACTGCCATCTAAACACTCTGTCTGAGAGAAAATATAAAGATACGAATACGCGTAGAAAGAAACGAAAAAACGATTGTTAAAAATCCGAAACATGTAAATAGAATGCCGAAAACATAAATTATGAAGTTAGCAAGCAGAAAAACAAATTGTTACAAGTGACTTGAAAAAAACACATTTTGAAACATTCACAGTCAATATTTTTCCAAAAAACAAATATTTTTTTTCAATATAATGAAATGTTCCGGCCATAGATTAACTGCAAAATAAGCATACACAACACAAATTTTAGACTTCAATAAGAGATAAGCCTTTCATAAGATAAATGCAATTGCCATTTTAACCGCATATCCGATAAAGTATTGAGTCAAAAGCACAGATTAAGGAAATACAGCGGGCGAAAAAAAGTTTAAAACCAAATATAAGAAGCAAAATAATTTAGAGTGTCTGTCATTTGCCTTGTAAAAGTTATTTAGTTAACTGTTTAGGATGGAGTGCAGCATGAAACTGCTGCATTGACAATCAATTTTACTGCCCAGGTTTTTTCCTAATTATTCAATTTAAATTTTGGGGCGTTGAAACATTATTGCCTCACATTATGAAAATATTGTTTTTAATGCTTTATACAACAATATCAACTATTTTATCAATGGAGACAACAAGATAGGCCTTGTAATCAACAAAAATGCTATTTTATTTTTTTATTGAAATGTACTTCTAGAAAAACGATATTTGCACTGATAAATTCTCTAGATTTAGTGTAGAACATAAAACTTTAGTTTTAAAATCAAAAGCAGGGTACTGTAGTGATTCAACGCACGTCTAAGGCAATCCTTTATGCTTTGAAAAACAATAGCATTACGAGGTAATATAAGCATTCATTTTGTGTTATGTATATGAAATTTTACTGTTGGTGACTTTTTAATGTAATTTTACAGTAGTGTGATGTGCAGTGTTTCATGTGAATACGTTTTTGAAAGAAACCTTACAAGAATGCTTAACCGCAATCTTGTAGTTGTTTTCAGCTAGTGCAGTGTTTGATATTTGCCACAACAAAGTTATTGTAGATAATTTTTCATGTTACATAGTATGTAAAAATATATCTTGGTGGTAAACATTTTCCGATATCTGTGAGACAAACGTTCATTTATACCTTCTCAATTATTTCAAGCCTGCTTCAATTGGGTGTCGCTGAAAGTGATATGTTGACTGGAAAAAACGACAGCAAAAGCGCAGGTTTTTAATATCTTCAATTTTAATGACACTCAGAGCTTTAACAAAAAATTATTGGTTATTCTCTAAGATCTGTCAACACCTTGCAGCAGCCGACTGAAGTACAAATATTAGGAAAGATGTACGGTTCACAGCAAAAGATGCATTTGTCCATCAATTGAAAATTTCGAAAAAAGATTAAATTTTTTAAAACTTTATTTTTAAATATTACGTAGTTTATATCATCATTTATTGATCCAAAAATGTAAAAACTGATATTTTCTGGATTCGTTGTGAAAATTTTCAGTAATAAGATTCACAAATAGTAGTTCCAACAAAAGTACCAATATTTATATAGGTAGACAGATGTATCCATATAGTATTAACTCCTTCAGTACCATCACGAGATAATCTCGTGATTTGAGCACTCCATATTATGCGCCAGCACGAGACTATATCGTGTTAGATAATATTAGTTATAAGTAGGTTTGCAGTTGTTTGGGCTGTGCACTGGCACATCGTAAAAGATAATTGGCGCTTAGTAAACATACACCTTCTACCAACTATCTAATAAAGTGAAGTGATTACTGTAGCAGCGCTGATTGAGAACTAATTTCTGATCATTTCCAATCTCCAATGAAAAGTAACTTTATTGATATTTGGTTGCAGGGCTGCTAAAAAATTAATTTTAATTTAGTAGAAAAAAATTTCTTAAAAATCCATTAATGGAAATGGAGAAAATGAAATATTAATTATGGGTATTAATGGAACATTAAAGGGCATTCTAGANACCTTCTACCAACTATCTAATAAAGTTTTTTTTGGGCTATAGCATGGCACAAACCAATATTTTAAGGCTTACCTCGTCGTTTTTGGAGAAAATTAGACTTTTAACTTTCCATCAGGCTACCGTAAGGTCATAATCAGCAATACAGCAAGATTATTCTCTTTTAAGTAAGTACTAAATTTGCCAGGTTTGCGATTACAATGTGTTAATGAAGATACCTTTTCAAATGAATGTAATAACTTATAAATATCAATTTTTTCAGAAATAATCAAATAAGATTTTTCCCTAAATTTAAAAACGAAAATGTTTATTACAAAATCACAGCAACTTCGTGTTTTTGTTAGTAAGCAGAAACGTATTTTTGATTAAGATGTCTACACTGTACGTGTATCCTATAAACCAGTTAAATTTTTATCCATTCTTCTTCGATTACTGTTCAAATAAGTAGTGTAATTCAACCGGATTCATGAACATTCGCTCTCATAGAAAGAAATGATAGAGGTTACATCACCAAAAATACATATTCCACGCATACATCTAAATTGATAATCCTACTTGATAACAACAGTATATTTATCAAATCATCCGAAATTAATTTGCAATGGCGTACATGCCAAAAACATGATTTTATAAATGATACCTCCGAAACAACGTTTTCTACCGCAGATGCAGAATTTTCTTTGCTTTTTCCATCCGATTTCATAGGTTGCAAGACAGACTAAATTAGCTTAGGCACAATATTTATAGAACAATAACATACCAAATATGATGAAAAAGGCAAAGTGTTCTTGACAAGCTAAATATAACAATAGACATTGAACCAATAATTGACTATACAAATAATGAGTGACTAATCTACTTACAGTATTGCGCAAATCAATTCCCAACTTCTTCAGAATGGCGTCACTAAAGGATGAGTCGGAGATATGGAATGATAAAGAGGAACTATTTTCAATATCACTCAATGTCTGCCAAAATCGTTCTACAGCATCACTAAAATCTGAAACGTTAAATATATTTCGACCAATTTTTTGAAAATAAACATGGAGAAACAAATTTAAAACTCATGGAATCTAATCATGTGATCTCACTACGCCATCCATCTCTCTCGTGAGAAACAGAATTCATAATATTGGGGATTTTTATAGGTACCCACATTCATTTTCATGACACTTGATTGTATTTCCCTTTAGACCTACTAAAATTTATTTCTTTGGAAAACTTACAAGAATACTGCTCGCAAAAAGTTACGAAGAAAGACATTATTGAATATTTAATAATTAAGAAAAGTTGTGGTAATTTATTTTAAATTTTTTACGGTATGCATTATTCGGCCTATTTTGATATACTTTTCAGGAAGTCTGTAAAAAATCTTCACATTTTTAATTCTATTAACCGCAGTTCAAAAAATTTTTTCTGAAAAATGCATATATATATATATATATATATGTATGTATGCATGCAAGTGTTGTAAAAACAATTTTTTTGTTAATGATAATACTATGATTGTGAATAATGAAGTGTATGGTTACTTTCTGATTTATAATGTATAGCTCTATAAAACGTTTCTATCATTCACATTTTTGGAATAAAGTAAATTAATTTTTTTTAAAACTGTGCCAATAGTAATAATCTCAACAAAGAAACCTTATTTCTTTAGACTCTGAAGAAGCGGATATCGAAGTAAAGTAATCTTGTAATAAAAGAGAACATAAGAGTGGAGTACTTAAATCAAGATCATCATCTTCTGTAAATAAATTGGAGAAGTTTTGAACCGACTAAAACATACAATTACGACAGATTCAGGATCAGGGAAATCTTACATTTTCGACATCTGGGAGTTCTAAACTGATAGATGTTTGCACATTAATCTGCTTTTCGTCAGAATAAGACTCCGTGTTACTTTTAGGAAAAGCATCATCATCATTGCTCCAAGAATGAAAATCATTTCCCATGAAATTGGAATCGTTAAAACTGTCATTATTTGAATTAAAATCTGCAAAATTGGCAAAATTACTTTCATTAGATTCGTTTTGTTCATTAAAAAAAGTTGGATTGGAATTGTTTTTAAAATCTGAGAAGGCATCATCGTCAGAAATAGTACAAGGTTTTGGCGCATGTGTTTCGAAATCTGCAAAATCATCGTCCGATGAGGATGCAGTAGAAGATTCCTTAACCAAATCGCTGAAGTGATCAGTTGATGAGGAAAATTTGTTGCTTTTAAACTCATTAAACTCTATAGCAGAATCAATATTTGACGCTTTCGTAACGGATTTGAAACTGCCTTCGAAATCTTCAAAATCATCATCCTGAGAATTATCTGTGAAATTTACATTTGAGGGTTGCTCTTTAGGAGAATGTTTATCTATAACGAGAACATCTTTGACTACTGTAGTGCATAAAGCGTCTTCTTGGAACACTTCAGCTATCAATTGTTCTACAAAATTTTCTACAGATATCTTCACCTCATTGCGACAGACATTTCTGGCCATAAAATGCTAAAATATAGGTAATATCTAAATTTTTGATTCCACATGTAATAAGCAGTATGAAACATACAGTAAATTTCAGTCTTAAAATTATCTTTGTAATAGCAAATAATATTTATTCAATTCCCTAGAAAATTCTTAATTATTAATGGTTATGCATAGAATGAAAATCCTGCAAAGATACACATTTCATAACTACATAACTGGATATTAAAAAATAATATAATCAATCTATAATAAAATAGCTATGTTGATCTAAATATACGCAAGTATATGTATTACCCAGCAAAAAAATTAGAAAAACTTAAACTTAACCTCACTGGCCTTTCTGCGAGTTTGATTTTCATCACGAAATTTAACAAAGCCAAGCTCGGATAAAGGATTGCATGCGACTAATCAATTTCATTCCAATTTGGAAAATATAGTTCATTTTTTAAAAATTATCATTACTTCACTACAGGGTTCGATAAATAAAAGCAAGACTCAAATAAATCCGGTGGTTAATTTCCCATAACTTAATTGGCTATAATACGCTTAAAGCAGGTACCAGGGATTTTACAAAAACGGTTTAAAAATTTGTTTAAAACAAATGTTTTTTGTTCTTAGATAGGCTCACCTCAAGGTACAAATTTTTTACTGAGAATACATATAGTAGCCAACATTGAATTATGATAAATTTATAATTTATCAACTTTTAATTTCGTTGCATACACGTAAAACACCCAAGGTTTATTGTTTTTTGGGGCAAATTTTTATTGTGAAAGTACGAATGGGCAAAATCCACAAATTACTTTCCAAACTTTTCATAATTTGAGAAAAAAACATTTAAAAAACATTGCCAAAAAGTTGTGTTAAACAGTGTTTAAAACATGCTAACCCTGGCGGATGCACATGAGACAAAACCTTCAAAATTTGTTTTTTAGTCTTCATTATTAATTAATAGACAACAAACCTGCTTCATTTTGGCATTAATAAACTAAGTCATGGATTTCCAAAATAAGCTAGTTTGGGTATTTTCATAATTTATAATTATGAATCTAAGATTTAGTAATTGCTTATTGGCGGCTACAAGTCAGTAGTTTGAACAGTTGATTTATATTGTTTGATCAAAATTGAAAAACAGAAAACTAATATAAGGTATTTCAGCTAGCAATCTACTCCTTGTGTTTATAAACTTTGTGCAATATGTCTTACAAATCAATAATGTTCATTCAATGCGTTCAAAAACCCATTGTAATAATAATAATAATAATGCAACACTACAAAAAGAATAAAAACAAGTCAAGTTTTACGACAGCGACGACAGTCACAGGAGATGAAATAGGAGCAGATGGAAGAGTAGGAGAAGTTGTCAAAATCAACTCGTCTATATCTTCTCCTGTCCCCGTTACTAGTGGTGCCTCTCAAGGCTCAGTGTTTGCTGTTCTTTTCTTCCTCGTTGCCATTAACGACCTCCCCCTTCTGATTTGCCTCTACCTGTGAACTTTGCGCCTCATCACACTCATCTTGGAGTTCAACTTGCTGTCTTTGCGTCTCCGCAAAGCTAATTCCTCGCTATTTGCTCTTTTCCGTAATGTTCCTTTTAATACCTCGTCCTCTGTGAAACTCTCTTTGTTCGTGTCCATTCATCGTGCCACTCTTCTCTATGCGTCTCCCTGTTGGTGGTCTTCTCTTGCTTTGTTCCACTCACTGGAACGTTTCCAGAAACGCGCTTTTAAATGGATTTCCCATTTGGCCTATAAAGACGCTCTGCTGAAATTCTCCACTCTCCCGCTGTCACTCTACTTCCATGCCTGTGATCTCCTTCTGTTCAATCGACTACTGACTCGCAAATTGGATCTTGATCCTTTTGATTTCATTAAGTTCTCTAATTCCTGCTGCACTGGCTCTGATGATGTTGTCACTTTCTCCATTCGTCGTACAAAGAAAAATCGCACCCTTCACTCGTTTTCAATCGTGCTTGTACTGCTGCTAATTACAACTTGACTCGCAACCCTCCAACAGCGATTGATTTCTTTTCCCCGCCACCGAGCTTCAAGAAATCTTTGATGGGTTTCCTCTTTGCTGAGCCCTTCTCCAACTTCGCCTACTCTTCCATTTGCTCCTATTTCATCTCCTGTGACTGTCCTCGCTGCCGTAAAACTTGACTTGTTTTAATTTTTTTGTTGTGTATGCCTTCAGCGGCTAAAAAAGTCATTTATTATTATTATTATTATTATTGAAGGGCTCAGCAAACAGGAAAAAATCAATGGATGTTGAAGGCTTGAGAGTCAAGATGTAATTAGCAGCAGTACAAGCACGATTGAAAAACGAGTGAAGGGTGCGATGTTTCTTGGGACGACGAATGGAAAAGGTGACAACATCATCAGAGCGAGTAGACCGGGAATTAGAGAACGTAATGAAATCAAAAGGATCAAGACCCAATTTGCGAGTGAGCAAACGATTGAACAGAAGGAGATCACAGGGATGGAAGTAGAGTGACAGCGGGAGAGTGGAGAATTTGAGAAGAGCATCTTTGTATGCCAAGGGAGAGATACATTTGAAGACACGCTTCTGGAAACGTTCCAGAGTGGAACAAGGAACGAAACAGCCACCAACAGGGAGAAGCATAGAGAAAAATGGGGCGAGGAATGGACTTGAACAAAGAGAGTTTCACGGCAGCCGTGGAATTAAAGGGAACATTGCGGAAGAGGACCAAGAGTGAGGAATTAGCTTTGCGGAGGCGAAAGGATACATGACCATACCAATTCAAGTTAGCAGAAACTTGAACTCCAAGATGGAGTATGATGAGGAGAAAAGTTCACAGAAAAGAGGAAGATCAGAAGGGGGAGATACAGAAAAGGTAATACCACATGTCTTGGTTGGACTAAAATCAAGATGATTAACGGAAGACCAAGATCAGAGGTAATATTTGAGGCAAAAGAACTACCAAAGTTGAAAATCGCAGTAGACAGGATGAGTTGAAGACAGATTGAGGAAGGTCATTGATAGCAATGAGGAAGAAGAGAACTGCAAACACAGAACCTTGAGGAGCACCACTAGACACAAGAGCAGGAGAGGAAATAGCCGAGTTGATTTTAACACACTGACAAACGATTGGAGAGGTAAGACTGGAAGAGTTCGATGGCATCAGCATCAAAGCCAAAGATAATGCATACAGGATCATTACGATCACAGTGGAAATAGCAGTTTTCAATCAAAGTGAGCAAGTTAGTGATGGTAGAACGACCTGGAAGGTTACCATGCTGAGAAGAGGAGATTAGGTGACGAACTTTAGGGAAAACAACGAAAGACAAGGCGCTCAAAGATGATTGACAGCCGAGAAAGAATAGCTATAGGAAGTCAAGAAGTGACTTGAGAGGAGGGAAGCTGATTGGATTTTAGCAGTAGAGAGATCCAAGATGTTTTCCAGCAAGGTGGAAAACGCTTAGAGGAGCAAATATAGAAGAGATGCTTTAAATGAATGGAAAGAGTTGAGTAAGTGTCGTGAATAACAAAGGATGGGACGCCGTTAGGATAGCAGGGACTTAAGCATGAGAGAAATATCATAGGCGATGAAGACGATGTCACATAGGCGCCTCTATAAATACATATGACAAACAAACAAATACAATCCATGTACCTATTAATACATTTTTACCAGGATAGGCCTTTGTCTGCACAGAATACGTTGCAAAATAGTTCCTATGAACAAAAGGAAAGGGTAATCCTGCAATTATAAATTGGGTTTCGTGTGCTTGTTTGTGGAAAAACTTTCTTCATTAATGCTTGCAATTACTCTTTGTTTGGCAATTATATGGCTTGCAAAATATGATTATTTAAAATTACAGAATTTTTGCTGGATAATATATATTTTGTATATAATTACATCCCAACAGTTTAAGGTATCGGACGTATATCTTAAAAAAGCGACGGCAGTAGGTATGCACTAACCACTCAATTCCAAATCCAAGTTTTAGTACGTAATGTATTTTTAACAGATAATCTAATCTTAAATTTCAAGTAAACTTAAAGTAATATAAAATTGTGTTAAACATAAAAACAAAAGACAAAGGAGTAAGGTAGAACAAATAATATAATTTCTCGAAAATGCATTTTCAAATTTTTCTGAATCTAATTGAATTAACACATATTTGCAAATACCAACATTTATGAAAACTATTATTCTTGCTATTTGTATTAAAATTCTTGATAAGTTACAAACAACCATCTATGTTAAGATGTGATAGATATCAAATAGGTTGTAAGTATAAACAAATGTTGCAAAGTGTAGTGCACATATTACAGATTGCAGCATAGACCCTAATTAAAATGCAACAAGTGATATTCCAAATATATATTCTTTGAGCTGCAGCTACTTTTTCATAAAAATTCGATTTTTCCACGACCTTGACAATAATCACTAGAATTTTGTTATATACGCTTGTAATATATTCTCAAAATGAAGTGATTGATGAAAACAAACCATTTTGTAAACATTTGTCAAATTTGTGTACTTGCTACGAAAATTGCGCTTTGCAAAAAATTTTTAATCGAAAACATTTTAGCAGATAATGTGAACTTAATTTTGATTTTTAAGTGAACAATTTTGGATTTTGTTGCTGGTTATAAAGAGGTATAAAGATACAGCTGCACTAGAAACTTCTAGATACAAAAATAAATGTGTAGTTCGATTGATTACCGAATATTAATAAAATTTCGCTAAATCCATTACATCTCCAAATATATGTATAAAACAGGGTTTTATGTTATTCATTGATGTCAACATAATTCCTGGAAATATTTAATTGTTCTATTATATGTATTGAAAGTCAACTGCATTAGTCCATTCTTAATTGAATTTTCAAACATTTGCGTGTTTGCATTTTCTAAGTGATATATAAGTTTATCTCAATTGAAATTATTTAGAAATCCTACTGTACTTTTATGCTTCATAATCTTTTGAGGGCATAAGAATCCTGGTGTAAGACTCATAACAAAATGATTTTGAGAAAATCAATGAGTTTAAAATCATACAAATTATTAAAATTAGCTCAACATACTATCAAAAAAATAAAATGATTGTACACATTTTAACAGAAATGGTGCATTTAAACCTGCATGCTAAAATAATATTAAACTGAATCATTAACAAAGAGCTATAGGTCAGCTGCTAAAGATTTCGAAACCTTTATCATTTAACATTTAACCATCACACAACTATTACTGTAATAGTGAATTCGGAAAGAGCAACTAACAACTCTAATAGATTTGTAATGTTTATTGCATTTTCAAACGATTCGTACCACCAGGCACATGACTATGATATTAATGGTGCATTTTCAGTCGGAAGACGCATCTTTGTGGTATAATAAAATCATGAAACTTAGAGCAGATCGATTAATCAGATATATAATTCAATGATTAGTGATTATTGTGATATTATTCATGTTAATTGCATTAACAAAACCTTTTTTTGCCGACAGCCAGATCTCAGAAATGTTTTGCAAAAACATTCGTAATTTGGTCAAATTAAATTCAGATTAAACTACAAGTCAACCAACTTAGCTTTTTGATTAGGCATTTATAGAATATTAACCTTAGGTTTCTTATTAAATTTGATATTAGTAAATTTATCAAACTAGCAAAGCAGTAAACATGCATAATTTGCATTCAATAGTAGTATATCCAGTATTCGGTATATTCAAAATTCACTCTATCTAATTTCCTTGTAAAGTTGTTAACTAACATTCAAAATTAAGAAATAATTCAATACTGATAATGTATTTCTACGTCTATATACATATGCAAAATAGTGTTCCATTTGAGAAAAATTGCGAAAGAAAATCTTGTATCAAAGCAATTCCAACGTTTAAGATGAAATTTACGAGCATTACTAATAGCATAATCATATTCTATATAGAGTTCATAATAACTTAAAACAAATCTAATTAGACAAAATTCGTTAACAATTCAGTTTTCCTCAAACAAAAACAGCTATAACAACTTGCAGTAATGAGCCAATTTGGTCAAATACATTTTGGTCAAAGTAGTGGGTGTTAAGAAACTAAAATGGGGGATTTTCACTAAAATTTAAATTTGAATATTTTTACCTAACAATGTTTAACTTAGTTTAAATTCCTTAAAAATAAAAAATCAATAAAAAATATTGGCTAAATTTTGCAGAAATTCACTGTCTCTTTCTTGTTCAGATGATGTCACTACCTTTTGAATCATAAACCTATTACTTTGTAAGATGAAATTCTGGAAAATCTAAAGATAGTGACATCATCTGAACATGAAAGAGATAGTGAATTCTGCAAAAATTAGCAAATATTTTTTAATGGTTGCTTCATTTTTAAAGAATTTATTCTAAATTGAATATTTTTAGCTCAAAATATTTACATTTAAATTTTACTGAAAATCTCCAAATTGGAGATTATCAAGTTGAAATCATGTTATCATTCCAAGTTAGAGTTCTTACATTTTGAGTTTGAGTATTTCCTTAAATAAAATTTTGATCTTCATTGAATTTTTTAATTCCAAGTTTCTTAGGGTGAATAATCATGTATTTTTAGCAATTCAAATGTATGTTCTAGTGATTTCTCTCCTGAGATTTCTGATCAGACTTTCATGTTTTAGTATTTAACATTCTTAGTATTTGAAAATATTTATTTAAACAACAAATGTTTGCAGATATATTGAATTGGAGCATGTGGAAGAGTCCTATATGTGGAGGAAAATAATAGGAAACATCATGTTGTAGTAATCAAGAATTTAAATATATAATATTTTGAAAATTTCTAAATTTTACTTTAAATTTTATGATTCCCAAAATATTATATGATAAATATGTCAAGCTCTTGACAAGGATTTAAGTCTTGGATACATATAATTATGCATAAGCTTAATTGTTAATGCAATGCATATTATAAGATTTAATCCAAACAGTCCAAATTTTTAGGTTTAGCATTCAAAAAAATTTCATATAGAAACCTTATAGATTGATAAAGAATTGAAAAATTAAAATTATTAATTCTCATATTTTCAGGTTGAACTTGAACCAAGATGTTATATCAATTGTGTAAATATCTAAATTGGATATTTAATAGCATACAATCAAAAAAGGACAAGTGTCCAGGATTTTTTAGTTGAGTTTCAGTTCAAGTATGTTTTTGATGAAATTCTGAGTTTTGTTTAAATAAAATATAATGTATTTTACCATAATTCCATGTTTTGTAAGCTGAAAAATAACTATTGTGAACCCCATAAAAGCATTAAATATTTCATTAAATTAGATTTAATTCAACAAAGAATTGTCACAAATGAAATTAATCTTTTGAAAAACAGTTGAGATAAGTTTAGTTCTTTCTAGATTGAAATGTGGAGGGTAGTATTTCACTTCCCCCAATTTCATTTCCTCTATTTCTGACATCACCAAAATTCAAAAACACAATTTGCATAAACTGTATTTTGATTATTTTCCTTTGTAATTTAGAAAATTCAAATATGCAATTGTAAAAAAATAAATTTAAATATTTGCAATAATTATAAACATTGACATTTACCATTTGCATATTACGTCTATATACATATATCCCCCCCAAAACTGTTTAGATCTGACCTGATAGAGTGTACTTTCATAATGCATAGCCAATTTATAAATTCTACTTTGCTGTGTGTCATATTTACTGCCAACTAGTAATATAGTTATTTGGGTTAGCTTATCCATTTTTATAAAGTATTTTACAGATTCAATGTCTAAGACAACACAGCCAATTTTAAAGCAGAAGTTACAGGTTTAAGTCCTTTCAGATCTGATTATTAAAATGTAATATAAAATCAGAAATGTATTAGTGATTTGTTTAACATTGGAATATGAATTTCTATATTATTGTATTTGTGAATAGTAAACCAATGTGATGCATTATTACAATTTTTTGAGATTCCTGATTCCCTTGAGTAAAATATTCAAGAAATTAATGTAGAGTCACTCAGGGCCCTCCTTTTATTACTTTATTATTTCAATGAAATTTTGTAATTTTGAGCTAAATCTTGCTATGATTTTAGTTAGTGACATCACTTGGAAATAATCAATTTGATTGCTAAGTTTCTAGTGAAGTATTTTGATCAGGGTTTTCAAGTTGAGTTCAAGTTACTTGGGCTGAGTTTTAGTTTTTATGTTTTGAATTTGATTTCAAGTAAATTTTTAAATGAAATTCCAAATTCAATTGAGTTTTTTTCTAATTCCGAGTTTTTTAGGGTAAAAAACATTTATTTTACAATAATTCTATGCTAAAAATAGTTTTTGTGATTGTTAAGAAAATTTATATTTAATGAAATTTAATTTTTACACAATTTTTGAGTGGATTTTCAAAAAAGTTCAATTTCAACTTTTGATGATTTCTCTTCCAAGTTTTTCTGCTCAAGGTTTGAGAGCTTATTCAAGTTTGAGCTCTTAACATTCTGAGTACTCAAAAATGCTGATTTTGATATTAGATTTGTTTGTCCCCTCAAAATCATGTAACATGTTATTGCTCTTTAATTTTGTGAGGGAACTTGTGATTGAGAAAAAGTGTAAACAATACAGGTAATATTTCAATCATTTGTATAAATACTTGAGAGACTTGTAGTGAGGACATAAAATATACTTTGTATTACTCAACTGCACTTGCTTTTTTTCCTATCAAAGATCTGAATAGCACAAGCAAATATCCGACATGCATAATCAAATATCTGAATAGCACAAGAGAAAATCCAAATAGCACAAGCAAATATCCAACTTGCATAATCAAAGATCCCACTTTTTATGACCTTGCCTAAACAATTTTATTTTTATTAACTATGATTTATCTATTGTAATTTGATGAATTTATCATTGATACACATGTTTTATAGTTATTAAATCATTTAATTAACATATTATTTATGTAAATAAAAATATTTAAATCTTCATTAAAATTCTTTTAATATAGAATTGGTTTTAATATATTGTCCATAAGCATTATCACAGACATACATACATTAGGTCATCTAAAGGAATTGTATGACTGTTTTGAATAATAATTCAAAGAGAAAATATTGGGTCACATTTCTTTAGTAGAGTTAAAGTCTTAACTGTTATTTATGTTCCAATACCTATCAATGTATAAGCATCAGACAACAAATGCTATTAGCAAGAATAAATAAAATCTAACTTTATTGGGAAATGTTATAAATAGCATAAACAAGTTAAACAGAAAAATAAATATCTTTACATAAATGAGATTCAAATTTGAACTAACATTAAGAAGTAAAATATTCAAAAGACATTGATGTCTAATAGATTAAATAATACAGTACAGTAGTACAGGTATAGAAGTACACAATCAAATCATTTCATTTTCACCATTTGAAATATTTTGATAATGTGCAACATGCATGCAAATGTATATCACAAAAAGATTGACAATGACTGATAGAAGCATCCAAATGGGGTGAAGATTATATTGCTGTTGCTCATGCCTTGGGTGTGAAGCATGACACAGACTATTGAATAGTGAAGAAGAAAGCAGATGGCACTTCCAAATGTGGTGGCACATGTTTGCAAGTTGTCAAACTGATACCTGAAATTCGTGATTCTATAATCCAAATGGTTGAGGAGAATCCATATATTACTTTAGCCAGGATTGCAAAAAGTATAAATGAACAGTATAATGTCCAAATATCAAGAACAAGTATTAATCATGCTTTATCAAGTGAACTGTATATGATGAAAAAGATAGAATGTGTTTCTGATGCAAGAAATTTGTTATCAAATAAATTGAAATAGAAGGAATATGCCTCTTGGTTTCAGTCAGTTTCTGACTCTGATTTCATTTTTTTGATGAAATGGGCTTTGATCTCTGGCAGGGACTAGAGGAACAGAAAAAATTAGCAAACCTGAAAAGAAGATCTTTGGGACTCAATGTTGTCCTAACTTGACTTTAATGTTCGCAGTGGCTCCTCATTACAGTGTTATCCACAAACAGAGTGTAGTTGCAAGTGTGACAAAAGAGCAATTTATTGAGTTTTTGTGCAACCTTGTCAGCAAAGCACAGGAATTTGAAATGGAAAGACCATTCATTATTATTTACAATGCACCATGTCACAACAATATTGAGACTGAGATAGTGTAGAATCACTGGGGTGTGATTCTAGTGAACTCAAAGAGAATACAGTTCAAACTATTTCTATTTACAAAATGCTTTCAGCTTTATATATACAATATTTACAATATGTACAAATATTATAACTACCAGTCACTAACAAGAAAAGCGCAAGGTCTGGCTGATAAATAGTAACAACTACCAGCGATGCTACAATAGAAGCAAAATTGCCTTGTGATTAAATGATTAAATGCCTGGCACCCTATAGTTGTGAACTGAACCCTATCAAAAATATGTTCAATGTAATTAAATCTAAAGCTAGAGAAATGTTCAACCACTATGAAGATGAAATGATTGAGGGTGAAAGTAAAACAGCATTTCAGCACAGGAAACTGCAAAGTGTAATCAACAAGAGTATTATAGCAGTGACTTCTCAAAAAATTACTAATTCATTCCACCATATTTTAGCAAAAGTTGTACCAAAAGCAGTTAGAATGGAAGACATATAAAAGAATCTAAGATTTTAGAGATTGTTTCTATTTTGCTTTGTGCTGTGTTATTCAACTACAAATTAAATAAAATACTTAAATAAGTATTAATTCTAGTTCAGTGCAAGAAAAGCTTTCTTTTCTCAAGGTTTTTAATGTTTTTATTGCTTTGGTATTTTCTGAAATAAAGAGCTCAATAATTTTCTTTTAAGTGGTCTTTATGCCATGTTTTTGAAATAATATGTTAATTAAATGATTTAATAACTATAAAACATGTGTATCAATGATAAATTCATCAAATTACAATAGATAGATCATAGTTATTAAAAATAAAATGGTTTAGGCAAGGTCATAAAAAGTCAGATCTTTGATTATGCAAGTTGGATCTTTGCTTGTGCTATTAAGATCTTTGCTTATGCTATTCAGATATTTGCTTGTGCAAGTCAGATCTTTGCTTGTGCTATTCAGATCTTTGATAGGAAAAAACTGCAGTTGTTTTTTAATGGTGCCCCTGCTGGCTTTGGATTTGTTTTTTTTCAATTTTTTTCCTTTACACTTTCCCTTGCCAGTGGTGGTATTAGCAGTGATACCAGGAATGTCTTGTGCTACACTCAATATCATTTTTTTTAAATTACCAATTATTAATACAATTAATATACTCTTTAAAGAAAATTGATAAAAATGACAGGCCTAGATCAAGATCTGCTAAAATTAAGAGAAGAGTTTACTACAAAAAAGTATTTAGTAAGCCTTTAAGCACCAATATGTTCAATAAGAATCAAATTCAATTGTTTTTCTTAAATAATCAATAGACAATTGACCCCAAATGGCTGACGTGGTACTCAGTGTTAATATTTCATTATTATTCCTTAATTGTATATGCAATCAAGTTTACCTTTACATATCATGAACATAACTTGTTAAGAGTGTTTAAAAAATAAAAATTGATGCAATAGTTTGAGAAGTTCACTTTAATCAAAAAGAGGAGGTTGCCATTAACTTCAAAACATAGACCGCAGCAAATGTAGTGTAGAGGTAAAGTCGTATAATAATTCAATTTAATACATTGTTAACTTTAAAATAAGGTAATAATGTGGCATAAAAAGACATTGATTTTGTAGTTATATCACATTGGAAGATTTTATTTTTTTGTTCAAAGTAGCCCCGCTTGTTCAAAGTAGCCCTATTCTACAGTATGACAATAAATAATGCCAGTTAAATTTTAAAGTTCAGCTTTAATCAATTCATGTGGACAAAAATGTCAATTTATGACATATTTTATAATTTAAATGGGCCAGGCCAGATTTGGTATATAATTTCAATGCTAATATCACCAAAGATGTAAATCCCAAAAAGACAAGTAATATATGATTTGAAAGCTTACCAAATGTAATTCATAAATCATCAACTATCACAACAGACATCTGATAGAGCTGTGGTTCTTACTTCTAAATTGATGAGAAGTTGAAAATAACCCTGTATTAAATGGTATTTATTTTTGTTAAATCAGGTTTTATTTTTTGTTTAATTTTTGTACTCTTTTCTTATGTTTAAATGTTAGATGAAAAATTAACATTCTGAATGGGACATTTTCTTTCAAATCAGGACACTGGACTTTTGTTTATAAGGTGAAACTTTCCTACCTTTTGCAGTAGCCTGGTAACCTTAGCCTTCTTATAATACATCTATGATGCACATGAAAAAAATATGTTTCATATAAAAATTTAGATTTTACACAATATTGCATGAGGGAAATTTTCACTATGCTAACCTGTTTTGATAAAAAGCCATTTAAAAATGATGATTCAACACGTCATCAATAGCAAAATTTAAGCAAACCAATACTTTCTTCCCAAACTAATTTCTATTCTCCTTAGTTAAGCTAGTCCATTCATGTGTTTCCTGTTTCTTTCTTCCATTCTCTTTGTTGGATTCAGGTTTTTATCATGTCACTGTTTCTTTTGAGATTTTAATTTGCTTTTCTGTTTTAAGAAAAAAAAAATTGTAAGAAGAAACACATATAACTCATTACTTTCACACCTTCCTTCCAAGTATCAGGTGTCCTGTCATAGTTGCCATGTAGACTTAATATTAGTGATGCTTTCCACACTACTCCTATTTTGTGTTCTTTTCATTGCAGGCATGACTCTAATGTTTTCCTGTTCTCCTTTTGATTAACTATGTAGATTATTATCCAACTGCAACTATATCATAATTTGATAAGAATTAGATTCTATTTAGATTGAGATCAAAGTAATCAAGTACATTTTTTTAAGAAATCTGTTGCATTTGCTCACCATCAAAATATATCTAAAATATAACATGCATAGTGGCAATGCTTCATAAAAATTTTCCTGTTAGATACATTTAGGTTTGGGACTAATCTCTATATTATTTCTAATTGAAATAAGACAAAGTTAGTACATCATTGTAAGTATTAGATAAAATCACTGATAAATTTGACTTTCAGGGACTAAATGTTAAATTGATTTCAGCAACTATCTCTTCTGTTTGTCAAGAGAACATGTTCCTTCACATACTAATGACAAAATGCATCTCTAATTCATAAAAGACTAATGTGAAATTCTTTCTAAAAACAATAATCACAAAAATAGACACAATTCACTTCATTTTTGAGACTTCACATGATGCTTCTCTCTTATCTGTGGAAATTCAAAATCAAACCATGTTTGCTGATGCATTTCAATAGATTCAATTTGGCAACTGGTATCATGTTCTTATTGTAAATTCATTGATGATCATTCTAGCCATAAGAATGAAATTAGTAGGTAATATGAAAGAATCAGACCTCACAGCAAGCAAAGAACCATTCAGTGAACTGAAAATTATTGTTAGTAATAACCAATCACTACTAGATTTAATTTGCTAAACTACAAATCTTCAAATATGATTGAAATAAACTTATTACAATCATGAAGTAACTCATAAATGGTGAACTGTGCAGGGTGGATACAGCAAAAATGATGGACAGTATGAACTACTCACTTGTCAGTCCTTCCTGATTTTAAATGGCTTGTGGCAGATGGCTCCAGTTCCATTAAAATATTAAGTCCCAGTCATTTCAATGGAAAGTGGATACATGTAAACACTTTATATTACTGAAATGTATTAAGGTAAGTTTTGGAGTTACTTCTCTTGCATTGAATTTATTGAAGGAATATCTTGTTTGGTAGACATCAAATCATGAATATGGAAAATCAGGAACTTACTATGAAAATATTAAGTGCCCTTTTACTATCAGGTTTAAATCAGAGTAATATCATTTTCTATTCCTTACTCTTGTGAGTATGTAAATAAATGGAAATGAGAATTCATAATGCACAGATCCATGAATGAACTTTTTAATTTAGAAGATTTTGCAATTCATGCTTTATATGAAGAGACTGAAAATTGTGATTTGTTTATCAAAAAATTGTTTGATATCAATAGCACACTGCTTAAACATTTTAAGGTAAAGGATGCATCAGTTGTTTTTATTAAAACAAATAAGTTTAACTCCAAAGACATAAGTATAAAAACAATGCCACAATTAAGAACAGTATTTATTACAAATATAATTAAACTAGGTTTTACAATACTAAAAATTAATGATCATCATTATATAAAGATTTGTTCAAAATGTGCAAAATACTGACATACATTAAAGACTTGTTTAAATGAAATATTTAACTGCATGTATTGTATACATGAACATTCTTATAAAGACTGCCCATTTAAAAACAACAAAGAAAAACAATGTTGCTTAAATTTTGCTGAGTCTGATAAATTTAGAAACCAATTATCTATGCATACTGCATTTAATAAAAATTGTCCAATTTTTAAGGAACAATTGAAATTACTATAATGAAAACAAAAATAGATGAATAGATATGGATAATATAGTAGAGTCACTCAGGGCAATATTTATTTTTTCTTCTTATTTATTAGGCACTCTCTAATTAATTTGGTGCTATTACCATCATTTATTTAGTGATTTTTATTAATTCTCAGCATTTCAAACTGAGTTTTCAAATTTAGTGTAATTGTCCAATTGATTAACAAGTATGTGTAATTGCTCATTTAGTTTGCAAGGGAAAAAGTGAATTTTGTAAAACAGTAAATATTTACCTATTCTCTGTATAAAATAGGGAACTTATTGTAATCATTGTCAAATAAATCTCATTCTCACTGGATAACATTTGCTCTTTTATCTTCTATTATACTGCTAACCTTTTTTTAGATTTGGTATTAATATGATAATAAACTTGTAAGATCCAGTGATAATATGGGAGGAACTCTGCTGTGCCTGGGGCAATAACTTGCTCCTTGACAGATGTGAGCCCATATTGTGGTCACTTTAGGGCTATGTGTAGGCATAGGAAATAAAAGAACTTTACCCTCAATCAATCATACATGCACATAACATCACACTATGCAAATATATTATGCCATTGGCATATGTGAATACATGGGAATTTCACATTATTACTGTCTATTACATGAGCTGAGATAACAAGAACAATGAGCTAAATTTGTTTTATTGAGCTAGAAATTAAAACTAGAGACACACAATTAGCACCTTGGATGGTAAAGATGGATTCTAATGATTTGTCTTTGGTTGCTAGCTGGAATGCCTTCTTGGAAATGGTATCAGTTCTTTTTCTACAGTGAAATTGGTGAACTACCAATCTTCATTTGTTTTGTTAGAGTACAGGCCACTCTCAGTAATGGTAATTCTTCACAACCTTGTACCACTCAAGCTGCTAGATGCGCCCCATGATTCTACACCAAGATTTACATTTTTTGTGTCCACAATTTGATCTACTAGCAAAAATATTATTCAACTAAAAAATGACAAGGAAGATCTGACACTTAACACATTGAATATTGCAATTAGAATTTTGAAAGGATGCATTCAAATTTAACAAACAAGCATTAGCTTATCATTTATTGGATATATGTAGCTATTCATAATTTTTTATTTTCAATAATTATATTTAAGTTGTTGCAGTCCATGTGAAGATTCTCAAATATTTACAGAACAATATACTTCTTCATTTATTTGTCTATATTTGAAATATAACAATATTTTTTAAATTAATATTAAGATCTGAATTGAAAGCTTCACATCCAATTAGTTTTCATTAGTAATTTATCAATATTATTTTATTTTATATACTATTTCTGCATGTGTAGTGTATTAATGAATTTCAAAATATAATTTCAATTCACAAAAAAAAATTTAATACCAAGTAGGTTGAAATAACTATACACTTCCTATTCCTACTAGATGCTTTTCAATGCACAAGAAGCTAATTAAAATGTGAACAAACATTTAAAACCATTCTATTGAAATCCAAATAGAATTACTAAACATTTGCAGATTATGACGTCATGCACATTTGCCACTAGAGGGATATAACAATTATTTACAAAATCTCTTGAAATGTTTTGAAACAAGTTGAAAACAAATTGGTATTTCAATGGTTCACTGTAAATTGAGCTAAAAACATAAATATATATCTTTGTTTGTGCAACTTTGTAATTGTAGTTAATAAATCTATTGATTAAATTTATTGTTTATTATGAATTGCCTCATTTTATAAATGTAATCTTTACACAATATCAAACAAAGCAAATTTTTCCATAATTGAAAGTTTGTGTAAAATTCTAACTTTTTTAAAATATGTTCATAAAGCAACTTCTTACAACAACTAATCGTCTATTGTATGCAATTTTATTTAACTGTATTTACTAAATTTAAGTGCAACTTGTTAGGATATGTTTTTTTCCCCAAATTGGCATTTTGCACATAGATTACTAAAGTTTATACATTTTGTATATTAGTTTAACAAAAATTCTGAATAAGCATAGCCTTGGAGCCAAGGCTCACTTAGAAATATAAAACAGCCATGCCCAAAATTGTGAATATACTGCATGGAATTACATCATAGTACCAATGTTTGAATAACTGCTTTATTAACTACTTGACACTTCTTCACACTATTGACTAATTATGGGT
>CABFPE010000727.1:125383-147899 GCA_900660155.1 Hofstenia miamia
AAAGACAAGTAATATACGATTTGAAAGCTTATCAAATGTAATTCATAAATCATGAACTATCACAACAGACATCTGCTAGAGCTGTGGTTCTTACTTCTAAATTGACGAGAAGTTGAAAATAACCCTGTATTAAATGGTATTTATTTTCGTTAAATCTGGTTCCATTTTTTTGTTTAATTTTTGTACTCTTTTCTTAGTTTAAATGTTAGATGAAAAATTAACATTCTCAACGGGACATTCTCTTTCAAATCAGGACGCTGGACTTTTGTTTATAACGTGAAACTTTCCTGCCTTTTGCAGTAGCCTGGTAACCTTAGCCTTCCTATAATACATCTATGATGCGCATGACAAAAATATGTTTCCTATAAAAATTTAGATTTTATACAATATTGCATAAGGGACATTTTCACTATGCCAACCTGTTTTGATAAAAAGCCATTTAAAAATGATGACTCAGCACGTCATCAATAGCAAAATTTAAACAAACCAATGCTTGCAACCAATACTTTCTTCCCAAACTAATTTCCATTCTCCTTAGTTAAGCTGGTCCATTCGTGTTTCCTGTTTCCTTCTTCCATTCTCTTTGTTGGATTCAGGTTTTTATCATGTCACTGTTTCTTTTGAGATTTTAATTTGCTTTTCTGTTTTAAGAAAAAAAAAATTTGTGAGAAGAAACACATATTGCTCGTTATTTTTTTTTCACACCTTCCTTGCAAGTATCAGACGTCCTGTCACGGTTGCCACGTAGAATCAGTACCTGGCTGAGATAGACTTAATATTAGTGATGCTTTCCATACTACTTCTATTTCGTGTTCTTTTCATTGCAGGCATGACTCTAATGTTTATCTGTTCTGCTTTTGATTAACTATGTAGATTATTATCCAACTGCAAATATGTTGTAATTTGATAAGAATTAGATTCTATTTAGATTGAGATCAAAGTAATCAAGTACATTTTTTTAAGAAATCTGTTGCATTTGCTCACCATCAAAATATATCTAAAATATAACATGCATAGNTTTACAATACTAAAAATTAATGATCATCATTATATAAAGATTTGTTCAAAATGTGCAAAATACTGACATACATTAAAGACTTGTTTAAATGAAATATTTAACTGCATGTATTGTATACATGAACATTCTTATAAAGACTGCCCATTTAAAAACAACAAAGAAAAACAATGTTGCTTAATTTTGCTGAGTCTGATAAATTTAGAAACCAATTATCTATGCATACTGCATTTAATAAAAATTGTCCAATTTTTAAGGAACAATTGAAATTACTATAATGAAAACAAAAATAGATGAATAGATATGGATAATATAGTAGAGTCACTCAGGGCAATATTTATTTTTTCTTCTTATTTATTAGGCACTCTCTAATTAATTTGGTGCTATTACCATCATTTATTTAGTGATTTTTATTAATTCTCAGCATTTCAAACTGAGTTTTCAAATTTAGTGTTATTGTCCAATTGATTAGAAAGTATGTGTAATTGCTCATTTAGTTTGCAAGGGAAAAAGTGAATTTTGTAAAACAGTAAATATTTACCTATTCTCTGTATAAAATAGGGAACTTATTGTAATCATTGTCAAATAAATCTCATTCTCACTGGATAACATTTGCTCTTTTATCTTCTATTATACTGCTAACCTTTTTTTAGATTTGGTATTAATATGATAATAAACTTGTAAGATCCAGTGATAATATGGGAGGAACTCTGCTGTGCCTGGGGCAATAACTTGCTCCTTGACAGATGTGAGCCCATATTGTGGTCACTTTAGGGCTATATGTAGGCATAGGAAATAAAAGAACTTTACCCTCAATCAATCATACATGCACATAACATCACACTATGCAAATATATTATGCCATTGGCATATGTGAATACATGGGAATTTCACATTATTACTGTCTATTACATGAGCTGAGATAACAAGAACAAAGAGCTATATTTGTTTTATTGAGCTAGAAATTAAAACTAGAGACACACAATTAGCACATTGGATGGTAAGGGCTGATTCTGATGATTTGGCTTCTGTGAGATGCCATGTAAATTGGTTGCTAGCTGAAATTCCTTCTTAGAAATGGTATCAGTTCTTTTTCTACAGTGAAATTGGTAAACTACCAATCTTCATTTGTTTTGTTAGAGTACAGGTTAGAGTATGGGCCACTCTTGGCAATGGTAATTCTTTGCAACCTTGTACCACTTGAGATGCTAGACATGCCCCACAATTCTACAATATAGTATCTTTTAATAATCTAGAAAATAAATTAAGTACCAACAAAACAAATTAAAATATGTGAACATTAATTTTTCAAAGTATTGCCAACAAATTCAATAAATTTTCTAATGTAATGAATAATTATAATTTATATTCATTAATTGGAATTACTGAATCCTAGTTAACAAAGGAAGTTATATTTCCAAACTGTAACAAAGTTATAATATTTTTTACTAAGAATAACAACAACACATTATCCAAGAAGTCAAAAGAAGGTGGAGAATTAATATCAGTTCCTAGACATTTCAAATATAAACAGATAAAAGATATAATCAATAATAGATCTAAAGTTTGAAAGTTTATGCATACAAGTAAACATTAATAATAAGATTTCATTATTAAATATGAGTTATTACAATAATAAGGAATCATATAAAGACTTTCTATCTGCAATGATACTAGAAATTAATAAATCTTCTAAAATATCAGCATCAATTATTCTAATGGGTAATTATTATCAAAATTAACTTAACAAAGTTGAGAAAAAATATACATGAATTAATAGATATTTATGGTATGTCAGTTATAAATGTAAAAATTCCAACACATATAAATTCAAATAACTCTTTATTAATTGATTATAATTATACATGTATAATATGTGAATCTCAAGAAGAAACAAATTTTGAATATTTCATTACTGATTGTTTGATATCAGATCATGAATTAACATGTTTAATATACAAAGAAGAAATTACACCAATGAAAATGCCAATATGACATCAATATGTTTATCCAAGATGTAAATTTAATATATATATATAATTCAATGATATTTTATTATTAATTGGGAAATTATTTAAAATTTAGAAAGTGTTGATAAGAAACTTATATTTATTAATGGTAATTCAAATTATCTTTACAATAAACAATGCCCACTTATAAAGATAAAGCAAACTAAATCAGAAAAGAAATTACTGAAATGCAAACGATGAATAATAAATGAAACTAAGCTTCTAATCAAAATTAAACATCATGTATATATAAAACACTGTAAGGATAAGAATATAGAAAACTTTATTAAATATAAGAATGAAGAAACCAATTAGCTAATAAATGTAAGCAAGATTGAAAAATTGTTTGAAACAGTCTTCTCAAAACAAAAACAATTCACAAAAATGGAAATTCATTTCTAGTTTTTTCCAAAGCAAAAAGTTGTTGGAAATTCCAACTATAAGAAATGAAATGGAGAAATTTTTAAAAACAGAAAATTTATACCAAATATACCAAATGAATCATTTATAAAATTAGGAAAATTTAATGATTGTGAACAAAGAAATATTCATAATCAAGAACAAATAATAATTCACAAGAATTTAAGAGACAAGAAAAAATTTAATTTTACTTTTGTTGCACTACATCAATTTAAGGAAACATCAAGACATGCAAAAGTTAACAAGTCTTAGGGACCAAGCAAAACACCAACATGGTTTATAAAACAAGCAATAAAAATCAAAAGTAGACCACTATGTGGCATATTAAATTAATGTATTAATGAAGGTGTTTTTTCAGATGAATTGAAAATTCCAGAAGTAATACTTATATACAAAAATGTGATATTAATGAATCTACTACGGCCCAATCTCAGTTCTATCAATTATAAGTAAAATATTTAAAAGAATCTTATGTAACAAAATTAATTAAAATTTCAAAAAATATCAAATAATAAGATCTTTGCAATTTGGATTTAGAAAGAATATGTCTATAACTAATGCATTAATTTTGTTTTATATAATTGGAGAAATCATATAGATAAAGGAGATAGTATTTACATATTGTCATTAAATCTAAAGCATTTAATTCAATAGATCATGAAATACTTATTAAAAAATTAAAACATATGTACAACTTTAATGAATATGCAACTAAGTTATATGTTGTTTTGTATATAACACTTATATTCAGCCTGTTTATTAAGAAATCTTAATAAAAGAATGAAGATCAAACTTGAAAGAATTTTCAATTGGAGTAAAAATAACATCTGTGAAAGAAAAAAGCAAGCTACAATTATAGAAGATAATTTTCATTAGAATATTTACAAAAACTAAGATCTCTAGAAGTATTTCTCAAATTGAAGGCAAGAGACCAAATACCAACTAAAATTCATTTAAGAACAAATTCTTAATAAAAACTTAAATTTAAGAAAAATATGATGAAGAACTCAGTTACCAATTTTTGAAATGAGTTATGGAATAAACTATCACCTCAATTTAAAGAAGAAAAACTGATTAATGCTTTTAAAATAAGTGTAAAAATGTATTTGACACCAAGAAAGATCAAACATTTGAATTACCAAAGAACTCAATCAATTCCAACAATCAAGCTTAGTCATTGAAACAGAAGAATCTATTTCTCAAAATCTTAATAAATGCTTAACAATTTATTTGTATAGTGATTATATGTACAGAAAATTTTAAGACTAAAATAATAATAATAAAAATATTATATGCATGAAACTAATTACATGCTCTTAAATATCTTATTATTTTGATGTTTTAATATATTTTAAATGCTTCAATCAGAACACATTGTAAATGCAATGACAAGGCTGTTAAATACAATCAAATTCTTGTCAGGTTGATAGCTGAGTGTTGTTAGCTAAGTTTTACCTTTTTTCATGATTGGTTTTTGCTGAATCCTATAGTTCTTGTACCTGAATTTGCCACTTCTTGTTCAATGAAACTACTTTGTTAATCTTAATTCATTGATCCATGAGCTTTGAGAGTTAGGCTACTATTTTTAAAAAATCTACATGTCTATTCCTGAGTAAGCACACATAGACCTTCAATAGTAAAGATTCAGCTGTGGTTCATGAAGTCAAATTTACTTTTTTAGATGAAGTTTTTGCAATTCTGTAATCTCATAGATATATATAATGTTAGAAGAAAATTACATATAACACACATAACTTTGGAAAGCCCTATTTTCAATAGTATTAACTCTCACTGAAATTAAAGAAATCTCATCAATTTATTAATTCTACAAATCTAAAAACAACCAATTTGAAACATAAGCAGTATACACTTTTATTGAAACACACTAAATACATATGAGCAACATTTTTGTTGTTAACTGCTTCAATATTATCTTACTTAAATCCTTAGATAAGATAGATAAAATATTCATAGCTAGCTAGGCTTTTATATTGAAATGATTCACAGCAATAAATGCATATTCATGAAAACATATTTTAGATGTTATATAGATTCATGGGTGTGTTAGATATTTAATAAATGAATAAACTTTATACAAACCATATGTTGTGTTTTTAATATTTTAGGAATAAAATAAGTAAAGATTTATAAAAAATAGTAGCCTAACTCTCAAAGCTCATGGATCAATGAATTGAGATTAACAAAGTAGTTTCATTGAACAAGAAGTGGCAAATTCAGGTATAAGAACTATAGGATTCAGCAAAAACCAATCATGAAAAAAGGTAAAACTTAGCTAACAACACTCAGCTATCAACCTGACAAGAATTTGATTGTATTTAACAGCCTTGTCATTGCATTTACAATGTGTTCTGATTGAAGCATTTAAAATATATTAAAACATCAAAATAATAAGAGATTTAAGAGCATGTAATTAGTTTCATGCATATAATATTTTTATTATTATTATTTTAGTCTTAAAATTTTCTGTACATATAATCACTATACAAATAAATTGTTAAGCATTTATTAAGATTTTAGAAATAGATTCTTCTGTTTCAATGACTAAGCTTGATTGTTGGAATTGATTGAGTTCTTTGGTAATTCAAATGTTTGATCTTTCTTGGTGTCAAATACATTTTTACACTTATTTTAAAAGCATTAATCAGTTTTTCTTCTTTAAATTGAGGTGATAGTTTATTCCATAACTCATTTCAAAAATTGGTAACTGAGTTCTTCATCATATTTTTCTTAAATTTAAGTTTTTATTAAGAATTTGTTCTTAAATGAATTTTAGTTGGTATTTGGTCTCTTGCCTTCAATTTGAGAAATACTTCTAGAGATCTTAGTTTTTGTAAATATTCTAATGAAAATTATCTTCTATAATTGTAGCTTGCTTTTTTCTTTCACAGATGTTATTTTTACTCCAATTGAAAATTCTTTCAAGTTTGATCTTCATTCTTTTATTAAGATTTCTTAATAAACAGGCTGAATATAAGTGTTATATACAAAACAACATATAACTTAGTTGCATATTCATTAAAGTTGTATATATGTTTTAATTTTTTAATAAGCATTTCATGATCTATTGAATTAAATGCTTTAGATTTAATGACAATATGTAAATACTATCTCCTTTATCTATATGATTTCTCCAATTATATAAAACAAAATTAATGCATTAGTTGTAGACATATTCTTTCTAAATCCAAATTGCAAAGATCTTATTATTTGATATTTTTTGAAATTTTAATTAATTTTGTTACATAAGATTCTTTCAAATATTTTACTTATAATTGATAGAACTGAGATTGGTCCGTAGTAGATTCATTAATATCACATTTTTGTATATAAGTATTACTTCTGGAATTTTCAATTCATCTGAAAAAACACCTTCATTAATACATTAATTTAATATGCCACATAGTGGTCTACTTTTGATTTTTATTGCTTGTTTTATAAACCATGTTGGTGTTTTGCTTTGGTCCCTAAGACTTGTTAACTTTTGCATGTCTTGATGTTTCCTTAAATTGATGTAGTGCAACAAAAGTAAAATTAAATTTTTTCTTGTCTCTTAAATTCTTGTGAATTATTATTTGTTCTTGATTATGAATATTTCTTTGTTCACAATCATTAAATTTTCCTAATTTTATAAATGATTCATTTGGTATATTTGGTATAAATTTTCTGTTTTTAAAAATTTATCCATTTTCATTTCTTATAGTTGGAACTTCCAACAACTTTTTGCTTTGGAAAAAACTAGAAATGAATTTCCATTTTTGTGAATTATTTTTGTTTTGAAAAGACTGTTTCAAAAAATATTTAAATCTTGATTACATTTATTAGCTAATTGGTTTCTTCATTCTTATATTTAATAAAGTTTTCTATATTCTTATCCTTACAGTGTTTTATATATACAATATGTTTAATTTTGATTAGAAGCTTAGTTTCATTTATTATTCATAGTTTGCATTTCAGTAATTTCTTTTCTGATTTAATTTGCTTTATTTTTATAAGTGGGCATTCTTTATTGTAAAGATAATTTGAATTAGCATTAATAAATATAAGTTTCTTATCAACACTTTCTAAATTTTAAATAATTTCCCAATTAATAATAAAATATCATTTAATTATATATATCTATTGAATTTACATCTTGGATAAACATATTGATGTCATATTGGCACTTTCATTGGTGTAATTTCTTCTTTCTATATTAAACATGGTAATACATGATCTGATATCAAACAATCAGTAATGAAATATTCAAAATTTGTTTCTTCTTGAGATTCACATATTATACATGTATAATTATAATCAATTAATAAAGAGTTCTTTGAATTTATATGTGTTGGAATTTTTACATTAATAACTGACATACCATAAATATCTATTGTAGATCTCCTTGTTATTGATACTTCAAATCACCAATTCCCTTATGATCTGACCTTAGGAAATGACTTTCTGGAAAGGAACACTTGCATGATAGACTATAAGAACAACACTATCACAATTAAGGATCAAGAAGCTACACAACTCACCACCATTCCTGAAAGGGAGATAATTTTCGACATAATGGAACCTATCTCACTCAAAGCAAAGCATTTGATGAGAATTGCAGTGTCTTCTGGAAGTGATGTCAATGGGGATGTAATGATAGCAGGGCAACAAGGCAAGTATATAAGAGGAGTCTCATTCTTACCTGATTTGTGTAAGGTTTCTAATGGGAAAACACATGTAACTATTTTAAATGGAGCAAACTTCCCAGTAAGGTTCAGAGCCTCACAATTACAATTAGTAGGAGTGCCAGTGAGAGTCGAAAACATATTGACATCCTGTTTGTCAATTTGCACTCTGGTCCATGATCTAGAAGAACCACCCAGTCTGGTCAAGGTACCTCCTGTTACTAATAGTTCTCATCCTCATTTGACCCAACAAGAGAGGAAGTCTCTGATCTCTGTTCTCCACAGCAAGCATGAAGTTTTCAACTATGGGGTGATAAGTGTTGGCCAAGCTGTTGGCAAAGAGCATGCTATTGAGGTTAAACACAACAAACTGATTCAACTACCAGTATGCAGAGTTCACTAAAACCTCAAGCCTGAGTATGAAAAAATCTTAAGTTATTTAATCAAGAGTGGGATTATTCAGGGTAGCAATAGCCCCTATGCTGCTCCAACAGTTTTCATTCAGCAAGGTGAAAAATATAGGCTATGCATCAATTTTCACAAATTGAACAACACTACAATTAAGGATGTGTACCCTCTACCCAGGATTGAAGACTTATTATATGATGCCAGTAAGTACAAGTTCTTCTCTTGCTTAGATCTATGCAAGGCGTACTGGCAGGTGCCAATGCAACCATCAAATATTCCCAAGACAGCCTTCATTACCACTTATGGCCTCTACAAATGGAAATACATGGCCTTCAGATTGCGCAACATGCCTGCCACATTTCAGCAGTATGTAACAAGAGTGCTGAAGGATAAAGCTAACGTACTCAAGCCAGGGATATCAGCCTACATCAATGATATACTTGTGGCCAGTCATACATTCAAAGAACACTTGGATAAGCTTAATCATACATTAGAGCTATTGCAGAAAGCTGGTCTAAAGGTGAACGGAAACAAGTGTTCCCTTTCACAAAAGAAAGTGACTTTTTTGGGCATAGTCTTTGAATCAGGAAAAATCTTGATAAAAACCAAAGCAAAGGAATTCTTAGAGAAAATTGAAATGCTGCACAGCCACCAGGACGTGAAATGACTGATGGGTTTTCTGAACTACTATGGTATGTTCCTCCCAGACCTAGCAGAAAAGATGAAAACGATCTCTAACTTGCTCAAGAAGTCAGCTGAGTTAAAATGGACCTGGTTAGAGCAAGAAGCCTTGGAAAGCATAAAAGTTGAACTCAAGAAAATACCATTGCTGAACACTCCCAACTACACTAAAGACTTCATTGTGGACTGTGACGCCAGTGCAGTAGCAATCAGTGGAGTGTTAAGTCAAGATAGCCCCCTTGACCTCATCAGCCAGCACTTCCACTGTCATATCACAGAAGACTGAAGACAGAAGAAAGAAGATTTCAAAGGTTGGAGAGGAAATGTTACATCCATTCTACATAGCTACCTGAAAAGCAACTACTATTATATGTGACAACATATTGGAAGAAACTAAGAATCAACTCTGCAGAACCTACAATGGCAGAGAAATGAACTGTTCAGTGGATATAATCCCCTTTGTACTAGACGCAGATCACTGCCCAAAAGTCAATACAATCATATGCTATGATTTGAGAAAGCTAGAGGGAGTCAGCCACCTATATTGGTGTAGCACCATGCACACATCCTTTGACGAAGATTTTAATATCTACAATCTTTGCCAGTTCTTGAACAGTGGCAAAATGATAGACAGTTTCAAGTGTGTAAATATCAACTTCAGCAGCCTCCTAGTGATTTACTTCTTGCAAGTGAATGAGATCCACAATGACCTCATTATGGATCAAATTGAGATAGCTTACAGAATAGCAAAAGTAAAGGGAATCCGCCTCATGATGATACTCAGAGAGGAGAATGAAGAGAGTGTGACCAAAGCCATCAAAAACTTACACTTTCAAATGGAAAACTTCACCATCTTTTCTAGAGCAAACNTAGAGCTATTGCAGAAAGCTGGTCTAAAGGTGAACGGAAACAAGTGTTCCCTTTCACAAAAGAAAGTGACTTTTTTGGGCATAGTCTTTGAATCAGGAAAAATCTTGATAAAAACCAAAGCAAAGGAATTCTTAGAGAAAATTGAAATGCTGCACAGCCACCAGGACGTGAAATGACTGATGGGTTTTCTGAACTACTATGGTATGTTCCTCCCAGACCTAGCAGAAAAGATGAAAACGATCTCTAACTTGCTCAAGAAGTCAGCTGAGTTAAAATGGACCTGGTTAGAGCAAGAAGCCTTGGAAAGCATAAAAGTTGAACTCAAGAAAATACCATTGCTGAACACTCCCAACTACACTAAAGACTTCATTGTGGACTGTGACGCCAGTGCAGTAGCAATCAGTGGAGTGTTAAGTCAAGATAGCCCCCTTGACCTCATCAGCCAGCACTTCCACTGTCAGATCACAGAAGACTGAAGACAGAAGAAAGAAGATTTCAAAGGTTGGAGAGGAAATGTTACATCCATTCTACATAGCTACCTGAAAAGCAACTACTATTATATGTGACAACATATTGGAAGAAACTAAGAATCAACTCTGCAGAACCTACAATGGCAGAGAAATGAACTGTTCAGTGGATATAATCCCCTTTGTACTAGACGCAGATCACTGCCCAAAAGTCAATACAATCATATGCTATGATTTGAGAAAGCTAGAGGGAGTCAGCCACCTATATTGGTGTAGCACCATGCACACATCCTTTGACGAAGATTTTAATATCTACAATCTTTGCCAGTTCTTGAACAGTGGCAAAATGATAGACAGTTTCAAGTGTGTAAATATCAACTTCAGCAGCCTCCTAGTGATTTACTTCTTGCAAGTGAATGAGATCCACAATGACCTCATTATGGATCAAATTGAGATAGCTTACAGAATAGCAAAAGTAAAGGGAATCCGCCTCATGATGATACTCAGAGAGGAGAATGAAGAGAGTGTGACCAAAGCCATCAAAAACTTACACTTTCAAATGGAAAACTTCACCATCTTTTCTAGAGCAAACCACCTCCCCCTCTCTCCCTATGCAATGAACCATATATCTATTACCAAACTATTATAAACTGATCTACTACTGTGCCAACAGGTGCCCTCACATTGACTAGCTGTTGACCAGAAACTAATCATTGACGCCATACTACAATCACAAACATTAGAAGTAACTGATCCTCAATCTCCATCACTGTATACCATCACAGACATGTGAGTCAGCTTTGCCTTTGCACATAGTGAACAGACTTTCACCAAAATAAAAACATCTGGTCCGACATTAAAGCTGATCTCAACCCCGAGTCATTCGGATAATGCCCCTATGAGCACTAGGCAATTCATAGAATGAATACCTGGATCAACCCATCAATTATTAGAGAGAATACAAACGCATGACAATCCCCATGAAAACTGAAGCCTTCTTCAAATTACATCAGCTAAAGTATCCAAAGTGCGGATATGGACAATTTACTGAGTCCATTCAACAAGTCAACAAAGAGGGAAGGATAATTCCCCTCATGATATTTGATCAGGTGATGAGGACGCCCAAACAATTCTACAAGGAAGACAAACTGCTAGCATCTTCTGTGGTACAACTTTCACCAGAGGTAAGTGATCTAATCAAGCAAGTGAACATGGAAAAGTTTGGTGGCCAGGTGCTCTCCTCCAAACCAACACCCCAGTGGTCAATCACCAAAGATGAGCAAATACTGATGATTGAGCACGACCCCAGTGAATTCATGGAAGACCTCATGATCCAGGAGAGGGTACTAGTCGACTGTCGTGATAAAGATGTACTGTCAATCATGAAGTGGTGTCTTACCTAGATGTTCATGAAGGAAGAGCTGGTAATTCTACAGTCCCTGGGACGACAAGTAGCTCTGGATGTAGAATGCACCACTGCTCACGTCCACATCTCTAGTAAACAAGTGGAGAACTTGTGGCACATAGGGTTGAGGAGCAAGTTCTGGGACATGCTGAGAGAAGTGAGAATAAATTACCCAGTCATGATTGGAACTGTCAATTTGGGAGCCACTGTAGGGTGCCAGGAGTTCGAGAAGGACATACAAACGTCAAACCTTTTGTGTATACCACCACCCACCATCAAAACACCTCTCATTCAACCCAAGTGGAAGGTAAGAAAAAACAAAAGAAGGGTGGCCGCTCATTTGCCTGACAATTTTATTATACCTTCACCTGGCGTTTAAATAACCTGAGACGAAATTGCCCAATCAGTTCGAGGATGCCAACTATCAAGTTCTTCCAGTTAAAAGACAAGGTGGTTACTCAGCTAGAGGTGCTGATGCAGGTTACCAGGGAGCCACCTTATGCCAAAGTCCAAATGTGGGAAGGCGAGCTAGCCATCAAGATGATAACAGCTACCCAAAACATAGTCTCTGGGCCCATGCTCCAGCTATTGTCCGAAATTTAATTTGAGCAAGGGGGGGCATGTAGAGTCACTTGGGGAAAATTTCGTGAAATATTATAGAAGAGCATTTATTTTAATTTTTGTATTTACGTCAGCATGACGTCACATTCATAATTTTGATCTTAGTTTGCTATCGCTAGTTTGTGGTCCCCTTGATGGTGCTGATTTGTATTGCTCAAATTGAATTTACGAGGGAAACGAATTGTCTAGCATGATTAAACTACATTAACAATTCAAGTGTAAACAAAGGCAGGTAATGAACTCATTTTTGTATGAAACTGAGAGAACGTGTTGAGAAAGGTTAATAGATTTTATCTAGCTTCAACTACTGCTTTACCTTCATACTTACCTTTTATTATTTTTTGATATGAAAATAATTGCTTAAGTTAGGCGACAATTTGGGAGTGCTTTCTTAAGTACAGGGTGACACATAGCTCCTTGAGGTCTTTCAGATTATCCAGCCCAAATTGTGAACCATTTAGGTTATGTATATGGTTAGGTATAGGGTAATAATAAACCTCTTGTTCAAAGTTCAACACGTACATGCACTTATAAATTACAACACTGTGATGATACTATGCTGTTGGCTAATGTGAATGTCTGGTAATTACAGACTATTAACTAGTGAGATGAGAGATAACAATGAAAATGAGATGCTTTATTTTTCAATGTGAGATAGAAATTAAAAGTGAGACAAATAGGGTAGCACCAGTCACTCCAGTTAAGCATTTTAATTCATTCTGGATACTTTGCTTCAGCTGGAAGCCATACGAATTGGTCATCTTGGATTTTACCTAAAGTAATTACTTACTTGGATGAATTACCGATGTTATATCTTTAAGTTCTTTGCTATTCTAACTTCTAGAATTGGGGCTGTCTCTGTATGAACACTACCTAAAATATTCTGCAGAATCAATTAGTTTTCTACTTAAATTACCATTCCAGCCCGCGATTCTTCAATAAAATATGCATAAATATTTATGTAATTAACCTTAAATAATGGATAGATTTTTTTTCATGAATCTAGAACATATTTTTAAACTATCATAATTCAAAAACTATTAATGCTATGCTCAGTTTGATTTTATGCATGGCACACCTCAGTTGATATCTTTGGACATATCAAGAAACATTCATAATTTTTGTTGCTTCCATATGCTCAAAAGCTTATAAATGCATGAACTTTAAGTATATAGATAATTTAAATATTTTTCAAAAATTCGAAATTTTCTAAGAAAAATTGTTAATCTTTTCAACTACTCCAGTGACAGCAATACACTTTAATAGAAGTTTTCAACATTGCATTAAAGTGTGCTCTCAAAAGACCTGACCATGCCTTTCAATTTTCAAATTTTTTCATAGGCTTATAAGAAATTCTTTTTAAATGGGGAAAAACAGTTTGTCCAATTCACTCCAGATGATTTAAGGTATAATCCTTTTCCTTTCTAGTAGAATTTTAATTGGCTTTCAATAACATTATGAGCAACTGCATAATGATTTTCAATTTAATCTTTAGTTTGATACACTTTTTTTAAACTATATGGAAATATACTAACTAAAATAAGTAAAATTTCTTTGATCTATCTTTCATTCCTCATCTGAAATAAAATGCAAACATCTTTTTGTTCAAATTCAAGAAAATCTAGTTAGAAATTTGGAGATGGAGGCCAAAATATGCCCAAAGGTGTTCATGAAGAATTAGATTTTGGAACATAGAAAGCTGGTTGCATATTATTGATTTATATTTATATAAAAACTTTTTTGCTTGCTTCATCCCACAGCTTCTGAAATCATTTTCACAGCTTCTGATATTACTGGGGTTAGGAAATCAGCAGAGATATACATTTTAGTACATTTCTTTAAATTCAAAAAACAATGGACATGTCATTATCCCACGTCTTCCAAATTTTCCAATAGACTTTGAAGAAATATTTTGAAAACTTAAATGGAGAGGTTTGTGCTTCTGAAATAACATAAGTAGCTTTTGGTTAATAATGTAATAATGCTCTACAGAACTGGTCTGAGGAAAAGGGTCTTTCACTGCTTTACCGTTGTTTCATAATTTCTGGCGTTCTTGTATTTCACAGAATTAAAAATTCGCCATGCCTCCAGTTTATTTCTATTTCAGATTTCCTCAAAACGTATTTCTGGTTCAGGTTTTTTGATCTGGGAGCCTTGAAAATGTCCTCTATGCTTTTTACACAACTGATCTTTGAAAATTTTGAGCAAATAAATATGAAAGCATCAATTGGTCTATCTTAAGCTCTAGCAAAGTTCTTCATGGAATTATGGTAGAATAATGTCTTCTCAGTGAGCTCGAGGTTTGTGACTAACATTTTTTTCACCAGTTGTGAGCATTCCCTGACCAGCCACAGTTGTCTTATATACATGTAGTGTGCTTCTTTGTCACAACTATTCAATTTGCTAATGAAACACTAACATTACATCTAAGCAAGGTGGAGCCCTATGATAATTGTGATCACTTTAAAGTTTACATAAATGACCCATTTGTATTCCAAATATTTTCGACAAAGTGTTTCTCATATTTCTGTAGTTCTAATTAAGTCAAAGGACAATTCCTAAGCTTTCTTTAACAAAGGTTTTAATCTTAAAAATCAGTGATTGAATAAATCAATTATATTGTCTCATGAATAGGGACGACAAATTATGGTTTTTCAAACTAGCTTTTTATGCGCATAACTAGGCCTTATTAACCAGTAAATTATGCTGCATCATTAGAAATTTATGCTCTATAAAACTGTACTTTTGATAAATTACATTTATTGATGGATAATATTTGCATTATTAAAACAAAGTAGGCGATAAAGCAAACACTTAAAAAATGCATCCAATTGTACGATTTAAAGTACCAACTTTGTTATATTTTAATAAATATACATTGTAAATAATCTACTGGTTTCTGCAGTATTATTTTAATACTATTATTTTATATATGTAGTACAACAAATTTATAACTAAAAGTTTAATTATGCAAAGAAAACTAATAGAATAATTTTATAGAAAGTAACTTCTCAAATTAAATAATTTTAGTTAATATTTAAATAAGTGAGATATCTGTATTATGAAAAAGTAAGTTCAATTTGCATTACAATAAATTTAAACAGCATAACTACAAATTCAATTTGCTTAACTAAAATTTAAATGTGCATGAATAATAGTTCAATTTGGTTGGTAATAGCAATAAAAGGCAGTTCTGATGGCTTTGTAAAATTTTATGTCAAGGAGTAATTGGCAAAGCATGCCTATATGCAATTAACTCATCTTTATATTAATAATTGTTTATCTTAATGCAGCATAAATTATTCTTCTTTCCCTTGATTTATGCTTTTTATGCTTTTTATGCTTGAAGTATAGTTGGTCGGCCCTACTCATGAAGGCTAAAAGTAAGCAATGGTGATATGACATTTGAGCATGAATGCAGATACAATTTTATTCATTCTGCTTGAGAGTGCTGTAACCAGAATTCTATAATATATTTTAGTTATTGATAGCTTTCTATAGATCAATTCGATATTTTTCAAGAAAAACCAGATGTATAAAGAAAAAGGATTATCATATTTAAAATCAGCTTGAAAAATAGTCATATTGTAGTATCCTCCAGTTGCTATAACCCCTATTCCCGACAATACTTATGTGTTAATGCACAGGTCATATTTGAAAATGGTTGGGGAAATATTTGACATTTTGAAGTTTTTACAATCTATACTAAAATGTCATGATCTAATACCCATTTGTGTCAAAGACCGTCCTTCCAATGAAAATCTGAGGTATGGAAAATCAAATTTGGAAAATGGGTGTGAAAGATGAAAAAAATGAGGGATAGACATTAAATTTACTTTTGAAATTAAAATTTTCTATGAAGAAGAGCTAGATCTAACCATCTGGCACCTTACTTTCATCAGCTTTTCTCAATTTTCTGTACCTATGGCCAGAATGCCAAAAATTTTAATTTTCTCTTTCATTAATAGAGGAGGTAGTTCTCACCTATTCCTCACACTTACCTTTCTGTCACACATATATTTTTGTGGCCTCAGTGTCATGACGTTATCAGTCCTAGCAATACGTCTCCGATTTTGAAATTTCCAATATTTTAAATCAAACATTTGCAAACCTAGGTAATTATGACAGTCCTCAAACAAAATTCCTGGAAATAAATGCTAATAGGCACATGCTTGAATTTGGTTTTCGATTTATAACAAGTTTTGAAGTAATTAAAGCAATCGAGAAACTAAAATCAAACAAGTCAAGCGGCCCCTCGAAAATTCCAATATGGCTACTAAAAAACAATGCGAAATATATTGCCGAACCTTTAAATTATATCTTTAATGAATGCTTAAAATGGAATATTTTTCCCAATTTCTTGAAACAGGCTCATATTATTCCAATTTGCAAAAAATACTATATCTATTACATCACCAATCAGTAAAATATTTGAAAAACTATTACATGAACAAATTACACTTCATTTAAATCATCATAAACTACGGTCCAAATCACAATTTGGTTTCAGAAAAAATTACTCAACATCAGACGCACTTATACAAACGACAGAAAAATGAGAGCACTATTAGACTCTAATAAATTTGTTACCATTGCATGTCTTGACCTCTCAAAAGCATTCGATTCTATTAATCATGATATATTAATAAGAAAATTAAAAAATATTGGTTTTTCTCTTAACAGTGCTCACCTTATATCTAATTACTTAAGTAATAGACTTCAGCGAGTTAAATTAAGTGATACTTTTTCAAATTGGTTGTCTGTCAATAATGGTTTTTCTCTTAACAGTGCTCACCTTATATCTAATTACTTAAGTAATAGACTTCAGCGAGTTAAATTAAATGATACTTTTTCAAATTGGTTGTCTGTCAATAATGGTGTACCTCAAGGAACCATACTAGGTCCCCTGCTATTTAATATTTATGTGAATGACATGAGGGAAATTACGGACTGTGAAATAACACAATACGCCGATGATACATCTATTTACCGTGGAAATAAATCCTTAGATAAACTGTAAAAGTTATTGAATAGAATTCTATAAAATTGAGCAACTATTTTAGCATGCACAGATTGCGTATTAACACGAAAAAAACTGAATTTTGCATAATGCAACCTTTTAGAAAAAAACGGGCATCTCTGATTATTCAATTAATTTCAATAATACTCCTGTTATACCTGTTAATAAGTTTAAATATCTAGGAGTAATAATAGATTCAAATCTTAATTTCACGTCGCAAATAAATACTATTATTAAAAAAATGGCTATAGGTATTAGAAAGATATCCCATGTTTCCCAACAGTTACCCCCAATTGCAGTAATTCAAATGTTTCATGCATTTGTTATGAGTAATTTAAACTATGCTAATATCTTATATGCTAATGTACACAGCCAAATGTTAAAAAAGCTTCGAGTTCAACTAAAATGGGCATTAAATATTTGTAATAAAAACTCTTCTAAAACAAAAGAATATACTTCTAAATCTATTCTTTTTTCACAAGAGTTAATCATTTACAATATTATTATTTATTTCTTCAAATTCATAAACAAAATTCCACTCTACAACGAGATATCATTCTCATTTTCAACAGACTGTCTGAAGCAGAATAAACAATCAAAAAACTATTTACGTTGAAAATTTAATAAAAATATCATGAGTCAATCCTTTATTAATACTGCAATTTATAACTGGAATATATTGCCAAAAGAAATGAAAATAATAGACAACCTTAAAAAATCAAGAAAGAATTAAAATATTATGAATTCTCAAACAAACGTTTATATCAGGTAGATCATGGATAGGATTTAAATTTTCTAATAACGACTATACAATAAATCGAAATTAGTAAACTATTCGTAGTCAAAGTTTTTTATTTTTTTTTTTATTTCATTTTTTTATTGTACATAGTAGTTAATGACGCTATTCATTTGAAATATCAGTAAAATATTGTAAAAAATTCAAATGAATATAGATTATCTTATCTTATCTTATTTTATCAGAGGGTTTGAGATATGGTAATGACGCAAAAGTCAAAGTCATAGCGCAGTTAGTTTCTAATTTAGTGTTTCCGAGGCCTAAAACCTAAGCAAGCATATAGGTATTCGGCTTATGTTTTTTCCTTTCGATATTAGGCTTAGGAGAAATCATCCTTGTTGTCAAACCCAATCTAAAAAAAATTCATTAAGTTTAACTTGTTGCATACTATTATACAAATAACTATAAAAGACACCAAGAATGTGGCTACAAAAACCTAGAAATTTAACTTTTTGTAGTAATATACTATGATCAATCGAATCGAATGCTTTCAGGAGGTCTAAGAAAGCAACTGCTGAGTGATTATTTATTATCAGCTATTATTATTCTTCAATTTTCAATAACCTGTATTAAAGTGTTGAGAATAAAAATATCTTAACGAAACTATGTTGTGTTTTGAAATAATGATCATGTTTGCAAAGTTGCACATAAATTTGATTTAAAAAAATTCGTGAAATACTTTGCTAATTGGAGTAGTGGATGAAATGCGTCTACAGTTTAAGCAATGTTCGGTACGTCTTATTTAAATAGTTATGTTATATTTGCCAATTTCAATCCGTCTAGAAAAAAGGAATGTCTTATGCATGCACTTAAGGTGAAGCGTATTGGTTCACCTATTAAGTTGGCTGTGAGTTCTAGGAGGCAAGTTGCTATTGTAGATTATTAATATACTCTCAAAAATTGCACCTTTCTATCAATTTTAAATATGGAAGTGAAGGACATTTTTCAAACTGCCCAGGCCTCGTTCAGATACTTTGTCGAAAATACTACTTCTGCATTTTCAAGAATCTGAAGTCATGACCCCAGTAAACATAGAATTGTCGTAACGACGGCGTTGAACGACATAATAACGGCACTAAAACGACATTACAAAGAACGTCTTTTCACAATAAAACGACAAACTATCAATAAAAATGCAGTTTTAAAAATTTATCTCCAAATTGTCATAATACTAAAATTATACACCGCCACTAATCCGCGCTATAAATGCCACTTAAACAATTCAACGCCTATTAAACGCCAATACACCACAAAAACGACGTCGTTACAACAATTCTATGTTTACTGGGACTAAACCGTGCCTTTGCTATGCAGGACTTACAGCAGTAGAAAGATGTGGTAGAAGTTCGTGTCACAAATGACCTTTTGACCTTAGAGTGCACAGTTGTGTATTAATTATGAACAGCTGGCTAGGGGTGTTTTACTGTGATGTGATGTAATTTCTTACTTTGATTATCTGGTGATAACAGATTGTGTACAAATATCTCTGAGGCAATTTCGAACAATTGTAATATTTCTGTATTTTTGTAATATTTGTAACAAAGATTAAGGGTTTTGGGAAAACTTAAATGTGTTGACCCGCCCCACTTTCATCCCTTGTTCATACCGTATCCAATTCTAAAAAAACACATTACTAAATCAAACCATATTATAAGCACAGGATAAAATATACAATAATTAAATTAATATTTCAAGACTTTTTGACAAATACGCTAAATATTTACGCAATATTGGATAAAGTGCTAAAACCTGGAATGATTTCGCAATGCCATGCTATAACCCAAAAAAAATTAAAAAACTAAAAAAATTTTTTTTAATATATTTAATACTTATATCGGAACGATGTGCCAGTGCACAGCCCAAACAACTGCAAACCTACTTATAACTAATATTATCTAACACGATATAGTCTCTTGCTGGCGCATAATATGGAGTGCTCAAATCACGAGATTATCTCGTGATGGTACTGAAGGAGTTAAAAAAATGCTTGTGGGGTCAACCCTGTTCACAATATTTCAGAATGAACTCATTTGCCTTAATAAACACGGTGAACATAGCAAATCTAACATTCAGAGAGAGCAAGATTTAAAATGTTCAATTTATTGTTTCATATTTTTCTTTTAAATTATTCTTTTGAAAAATGTAATTCAATTGGTGGGACATTTTAAAATATAGTTTCTGATGAATTTTTAAATTTTTGGTAGTTCATAGAGCTTATAATTCACAAATTCATAAAGATATCAAAAATTGCTCACATGGGCATTCGCTCCTAATGCCTGAACATTATGAATCAAGAGAATTTAAAGCTTTTCTTTAAAAGTTTCCAAGTATTTAAATGCACAACAATCCACCTTAGTAAAAGTTGTCAACATTACTGGAGTACGTCCATATGTCCGAATTTCTAAATTTTCTTACAACATGAAAGCAATCGATTGCATTTTGTTTATTAATTTGTTTATTTCGCATTCGGGAACATTTCGCAATATTCTCTGGTGGCCTGTTGTTGATTATTAATTTAATAACTAAGCGAACTGAAATACTATAATTTAATAAACATGAAATTGCTCATGAATTTATTTTTCATTCCTCAGAATGTTCATGATTTTATTTTTAAATTTGAAACATCTGACAAGTTTTTCACTAAAAGCAGACGTTCTTCAAATGAAAGTTTTATTTTATGTATTTTAACAACTAAAAGTACCTTGTAAAAATTTTTAAGCGTTAGAATGCCTAAATATTAAATTTTGTTCGATATAGGAAAAGTATATCTTAATAAGTTATATAAACATGTCTAAAATGATATTTTGGAATATTCGAAAATTTTGAACTTATAACATTAGTATACAGAAATTGGTGAAATAAAATCAACTAATTCTAATCTATTTTAAACATGCAACACAAATACGATTAAATTACAAAATTATTTAATGTAAATTATAAGTAAATTTCATATTTCTTCTTGGCTTTTTCAAGCACTGAAATCTTCAATTCTTCCAACGCGATGTTCTTCTTCTGCTTTCTTCGTCTGTGCAGGTTTTCTATGCAGCGTTTGCGTTCTTCATCTAGACAACCATTATGAACACGTTCCTTTTCGATCCAATCACCAACGCAAAATTGTATCATCAAGTCGAACGATTTCAGCATTTGCGAGATCTGACGTACAGAATAGTTGAATTCTCGAAATGATTTGAGCCGCCCACTCCAATGACACACTTGGAAGAGCAATTCAGTTCTTATATCAGGAAGACGAGCGCATTTTGTAGAAATCGATTGGAGAATGTATTTGACAGCTCTTTCGGAGATTTCTTCTTTGGAGTCGAAGCAAACTTTTTGAATGACACTTGGTAGCTCATTGCTATCGATGCCTTCGTGAAAATTATTCGAAAATACGTTAGAAGCGGCGATCTTCGATGCAATAAATCTTGCGTCCTTTTCAGTTTGAGAAAATCGGTCGCTTGCGAATGTTTGTCCTGATTGGAAAATTGCAAATCCAAGCCAGCCTTCATCAAATTGCTCGACTTTGTAAGATACTTCAAAGAAATCATCATTTGATACCATCATTCGATATGAGCGACGAGGATGGATCTGAGAGTGCACTTTACTGAACGAAACTGGAAGAGACAAACGTCGTTTGAAAGGCATTGCTGTTGTGAATGATGATTACAAATTTACCCGTCTATATATACTAAATTTGGAAAGAGATTAAGGCGGTAACGACGGGAGATCGCCGGGAATAAAATTTGTTCGCTTCGCTGAACAAACGATTCCGATCTTTTAGCGCGCGCTGGAAGACGGCGGGAGGCTTGTTCAAAGACTACCGTTTCGTTGAAGAATTGGATCTATTTCCGCTCTCCCCTTTTCGGCTTCTATTCAAAGCGTTTTGCAATATTACAAATCTTGAAGGCAATAGTCGATGTAAAGGTAATGAAAACACATTTATTTTACAATTTTAAATATATATCAGTGCATAATGAAATCAGATGCGTAAAATTTTAATATTATTAGAACTCCAATATATCCTTTCAATTAAAGTCTGTTAAATTTATTTTCTGTTAACATTCATTATCTATTAAATCTAAATTATGACGAAAACTAATTATGTTTCTTCTAAATATATATATA
>CABFPE010000727.1:152293-172358 GCA_900660155.1 Hofstenia miamia
TGACAAGTCTGGTTAGAGGAGTACAAAACAATGTTATTAACCAAAAAATACAGCAGCCAAACTCAAATCAATAGTTACTTTGAACAAATATTGATAAATAGGTTTCATAAAATACAAAATTTTCGAACATCTGTATTACTGTACTATTAAAATATCAGAAATATCAAAAATATCATGTTTGATAAATAACAGATTGATAGTATATTTATATTTCTAAAAATGTATTATTATACCAATCCCTCGTTAAAATTGAAATTTTCTGTTTCTTTAGCTAATTATTCAAGGTTATGCAAATAGATGGGGTGTTATAAATTTACATGTATCAAATAATTCTTCAATTTTTGACTTTTTATAAAATTTAATTAATTTCAGCCAAACCTAACTATCAAGCGAATCAGTTGGCGTTTCGTGCACACTGATTTTGCAAACCGGTGGATTGCGCGAATAGGTTGGTAAACAACGGAATGCTATCGCGAATACGTTGACAACTGTTCAGTTGTGCTCGTTTGCGATCGCGAACGCACCCAAATGTATGTACATGTAGAACTTGAAAAAGTTTCTCTATTTTGATTGATGTTTGCTTGGCGGGAATTAACTGGGTGTTGTGAGACATTTGATTTCTCACTCGAGGTGCGGTGATTATTAGCGCACGCCTCGAAATGATCTATTTTCATTTCGTGAACCAATCAATAACGTTCGGCGACAAATGTAGGATGCAATTTCAATGATTACACTTAATTTCGTAGTGCGCGTTCGATTGAAGTGTGGATGTCGCAATACCTAGCCTATTGCGACATTCATGATTGAAACAACTAGAACATTTTAATTTATCAGTGATATGATTGCTAAACAATATAATACATGTACTAGCAAATTAAACCAATTTATAGATTATGGATCAAAACATTAGAAATGCTTTAATTTTACCAAAATTGTAATTTAGACACAGGTTTTATAAGAAAGTAGTGAAAGCAATGTGTTATTAAAAATTCAAATGGCAACTCAATTCGATTGAGTATTTATATTTAATCACAAATTACTATTTATAAAAATAGTGTAAAAATCAGTTTGATGGGTATTAAATGTACTCAGTTCCCAAATAAGTCATAGAAAAACGCACATAAGAGAATACGCCTCTGGAATTTTCGTACTTAACATGCTTAAGCACCGAGATCTCCTAAACATATTCGAATTTTTTGGTGTTAATATCATAAAGCATGACCCGATTAAAACAAACATATACTTAACTCAAAATTTTTAAAATGTCACTGAACATTGTTAATTGTAACCCAATAAACAATAAAACGTTTAGAAGACGTCTTATAACACGTCTTAAAATGGTTTAGAAGACGTTTAGAAGACGTCTAGAAGACGTTTAGAAATGGCATCTATGTCAGGTGTAGAAGACGTCTTTAAGACGTTTAGAAATGGTTTAGAAGACGTTTAGAAGACGTTTAGAAGACGTCTAGAAGACGTTTAGAAGACCATTTGGTGGACACTAGATGGCATTCAGCAACGTTTAGAAATGGTGTTTAATAGACGTTTAGAAGACGTTTCTTAAGACGTCTTACAACGTGTTATACCTTTATAAGAGGGGTATAAAACGTTTTATTGTTTATTGGGGGAAGAGGATTAAGTTGTTAAATCCNAGACGTTTAGAAGACGTCTAGAAGACGTTTAGAAGACGTTTAGAAGACGTCTAGAAGACGTTTAGAAGACGTTTAGAAGACGTCTAGAAGACGTTTAGAAGACGTCTAAAGACGTTTAGAAGATGTCTAAAGACGTTTAGAAGACGTTTAGAAGACGCCAAGGAAATGTTTAGAAGCGTTCATAAAGCATTTAGTAAACTTCATATTTAAACATCACTGATAATTTATTGTTATATTTTAATAATTCTGCTACAAGCAAACAAAACTGCATTATGCAGCATAAAAATTGCTGGCAGTCAAAGAAATGACCAATCAAAAATATATTATCATTGCCATTTCATTACAACGATCATATTCATAATTTTATAATTAAGAAATAATTGTATTGGTACTTTGAAAAAATGTACTGGTTTATATACTTCAACAATGCACTAATAATTTTGCGTATAATAAATTTACATTGAACATTTTTATTCTAAATAAATTTAGAAACAAATTTTTTCGAAGCATCGTTAAAAAATATATTGTCAATAAACTTTGTTCTTGTTAACAAGCAATATTCACTTAGTGCTAAAGCTTTGCATAAATTATTCTTATAATAACTTGAATATTCACATATTAAATATCTAAAGCATTGATTATATTGGTTCAACACTGATTCCTCATTGATTTCCTTTGACAATTGCAATGGCAGGAATTTAGTTCACATTATTCCTCCTGTTGGTTAAATTTGACGTATTCAATATTGAAAGTGCCTGTTTACATGGTTTCTTTTTGCTGATATTTATCAAGTGATATAAGAAATAATAGGCTAAAGTCAGTCATTTACCTAACCTAATTAACACAGACTAGGTGTTTGCTGTAATTATTGCTGGTATTTAAGCGACAAGGCCAAATATTATAAAGAAAGCCCCAGAAATTTTGGGTAAAGAAACGCGGTTTACAAAGTGATATTAGTTTNAGTATTATAAATACATGTGTATATATATATATATATATATATATATATATTATGCAGTTAGCGCATAAGCAAAATATTATGTTAAATGATGTCTGCCTCTGACAGCCCACTCAATATTTATATCATTAAACTAAATAGCACCAAATTAATTTGAGAGTGCTTAAAATTAAAATAAAATAAAAGAGAGGCCCTGAGTGACTCTACAGTACCATGAGCTTAGTTTGGAGAGATAAATTGATCATATGTTGCATTAAATGCAGGAAGTGCACTTAACTATCTGTCAAAATACAAACCAGTCAGTGATCCATCAGAAGCACAACTTTAATTGGAAATGGTACAGTGAAACACATAAGCAAGAAGACAAGGTCTTTGCCTACTTTCCTCACTAAATCATGGATTAAAATCAAGTCTGTAAGCTTGCCACTCAATTGGCAAGGTCCCTTCATAATTACTAAGGTATTTACTGATTGAGCAATGGGAAAACTGCTCATTTTCAGAATCTCAAAAGAGCTGTAAGAGACATTGAAAATATAGTTATTGATAACAACAGTGAATTTAGGCTTGTTGACAATGGTATTGATGAGTATGAACCTTATAATAATTAACTGAGTGTGAGGAAGATGACCTCACCAAAATTGAATTCAATACTGATTTACTTAACAGTAGTAACAGTACTGCTACCCATATTTTGCCTAAATGTAGGGCCCATGATAAAAATTATCTTAAGCTGTAAAAGTGGGACTTAAATCTCTCTCTATGTTTAGTAACTAAGCTCAAATAAATGAAAAGACAGAACAAACCACCAACCCAGAGACAAGTGAGATGGCAGCCTAACAAACCTCATGCAAGTGGAACTAGATGAGAGACATCCCTCATGCCCGCAGATGAGAGCTGAGTGATGAAATGAGGGAGACATGGAGAGGATCTTCTTTGTTTGATTCAGCTAATGTCTGGTCAAGGAAGGACAAAGAAAGAAAAAAGAAGATTTCCAGAGTCAGAGATGAGATACTCCACCCATAGTTTAGCACCACATTTAAGGCAGTCCATTTTGTGCATGACAATATTTCAGAAAAAACCCAGAATAAGCTCTGATGGACAATTATCTCCAAGAAGCTAACCTGCTCAATTGACATCATACCATTTGTTATTGATGCTGAAAGATGACCCAAGATAAACTCTATAATTTGCTATGACTCAAAGATGAGAGAAGGATTACATCATCAGAATTGGTGCAGTATGGTTCACACCATGTTCAATGAGGCTTTCAACCTCAACAACCTGTACCAATTAATCAACAATTGGAGAACCAGCCAGACGTTCAAGTGTGTGAATATTGATTTTACCTCATCTATTTCATGAGAGTTGACAAGGTATGTCAGCCCAACATCATGGAGCAACTTGAGATTGCATATTGGTTAGTGAAATTTGAAAATATCCAGCTAGTAATTTTCCTTAAGGACGAGTATCAAAATAACATATCTGAGGCTGTTAAGAATTTGCATTTTTGTATGGAAAATTTCACCATTCTCTACAAAAACACTTACCATCTGATAAGTATGTACTACATGAATGTGATTTCCATGGCCAAGTTAGTTTACACAGATCTACTTATGTGCAAAAAGATACCCACACATTGTTTAGCCATCAACACACATCTTATTGTTGATTCTGTAATTCAAGCCCAGACATTGGAGTCTATTACCATTAAAATGCTGGGCCTTACCACTGTCACTGACCTCCATATCAGTTTTGCATTCTCACAGAGCACTGCTACTTTATGAGAAATAAATGAAATTTGGATGTCACTCAAAGCTGATCAAAGCCCTGAAACCAAGTGGCCTACATTTAATGTCCTCAGTCAGACATCACAGTCTTCCAGATCTGTTGAATGCCTGTTACTGGAGCTATGTCTGTCATATGAGATGAAAGATCACAAAAACTTTGCAGAGAAATTTTTTTCAGAGAAACATCCACCTGGGATACTAATGAGAGGAGCCATCTGGGTCCTAGCCAACTTTTAAATGCAAGAGCCTCAGCTCTAGCTGTTGTTAGACAAAGCAACCCAGGAACAACTCACCAAACACTGCGTGCATGAAATTTCCATCTGTCCAGCTTCATGGAAGGCAAAGAACTGGTTGCTTCACTCAAGCTCTCTCCCTACCTCACCTGGAAAGAACAAGAGAACTATGGAATGTGCAAAGAAGTACTATGCTAGGTTTATAAGTGCCAGTAGCCCCTTTCAACATCTATCCCCTCAATGATTTCTACAAAACTTGGGATTGCCATCACAGATATCAACATCTTTTCAGAGACTTTAACCAAATACATGTGGGGAGCTACCACAGATAATAAGTTCCCATTCTAAAACTGAGACATACTTTAATTTGGAGCACCTCACCTACCCCAAGTGTGGTTACAATCATATTGTTGATACTCAATGTCATGCCAAATGAGATGGTGAGATCATCCCTCTCATCATTCTAGAGCAGACAATGTGCTCCCTGGAGAAATTTTACCTCAAAGAAGAACTCTTTGCCTTGTCCACTGTTGAAGTATCCCATGACCACCAAAGCTCTGATTGAAGCTGTTAACCTTGAGAAATTCTCCAGATCATCAACACCATGACCTACACTAAAGTGGTTGATCAGGGAAAATGAAAGGATCATCACCATTGAGTATAGGCTGGAAGAGTTTGAAGAAAAGCTAACTATCACAGAACAAATAATAGAGGCAAACAGTGACAGCAATATCCTAGGTCTCATGAAATTGTGCTTAACAGAAATATTTTCAAAAGAGGAACTGGCTATTCTGCAATCACCTTGGCTACAACTAGCCTTGGACATGGAATGCACTATGGCCCATATCAAAATCTCTTCCACTCAAGTTGAAAAAATTATGTAACAGAGGTCTCCCCAATATGTTTTGGGACACTATTACAATGCTAAATCAATTATCCTGTTACCATTGGAACTGCAATAATAAGTAAGAAGTTGTAAATCTATCAAGTTGAGATGAATGCTGAGAAAGGAAATCTACTATGCATCCCACCACCATGTATTATGACACCCTTGATACTACTGTTGTGCAGAGTTAGGAAGGAAAAGAAGAAGGTGTCTGCACACCTACCTGACATAATCAATTATGCCTTTACTGCTGCAGAAGTTAGTAAGTCCATGCATTTGGCCAAGTACAAAGAAGTAAGAGAGAAACTACTATTTGGTGGAAGCCCCAAACAGCTCTACATCAATGGAAAGCTAATGATTAAAGATATTTTTCAGGAAGGGCAGCCCCTTCAAATTCAGTTATGAAAAATTCACAAATGGATCATACAGTTGGACCCATGAATCTTAATATTTTTTCAAGCAGCAGGAGATTTGATATGGATCAATAACATAGAGGCTATTACTCACTATTATGATGTCACCAAAAAGAATCAAAATCATTACAGTATTGTGAGCCAAAATATCAGACCTGGAAGAGATGACACTGCAGCAGGTTCCAGTGTATTGTTCCCAGTTCATGGACCATGCCTCATGCATGGGGTCACTAAGAGATGTTTTTACCCACTTCTATCCAACAACTCAGATTAGTGCAGATGACACACAAATCTCTGATACTGATGTGCTCATGATGCTTATGGTTGCTCTTAAGTGTCTCCATCTTTATCAATGTTTTTACAACACCTTCACTCAAAGGCTCAACAACAAAATTGCCTTATTAGTTCATGATTGCCTGAGATCTGATTTTTCCATCTTTGCCACAAAACTGTCACACAATATGAAGCACTAATGCAATTCACAAAACTGCCCAGTATGCTGAAGTCTCTAGTTGGGATGGTGTCTTAACAGCTGAAATGATTGAGGAAACTCAGAAGTTGTTATTGGGTCAAAATGTTCAGTTACTGCATCAAAATTAGTCAAGCAAGGGTATTGTGTAGAGTCACTCAGGGCCCTTCTTTTATTATTTTATTATTTCAATGAAGTTTTGTAATTTTGAGCTAAATCTTGCTCTGAGTTTAATTAGTGACGTCACTTTGATGGTTAGGAGTTTTTATTTTCATTTAGCTGACTATTGATCATTCTCTCACATGTATTAACAATAATGAATCTGAGATAAGGCTAAAAAACCATACTTAGGAATTTCCATTTACATGGTTTTTAGATCTAAATTAATTACTATAATGTGACTGAGTATGTATCAATTATTACATGTAGGGTAGGAAGCTGCTAGATATATATTTAATTTATTAAAGCCAATATATTTCAGTAATGGCTAAATACAATATTAAGTAACCAGCTAGTAACAATTCAGGTTAAAAAGTATACAGTACATTTTACAAATAGAGACTAAGTCAAGTTGTGTCATGTCTTGAGTAAGCACTAAGCTCAGATAGGGTACACATAAGTTACATTGCTGAGCTGAAAGGTGGAACTCATTCAACTGGATCATAGAGGAGTGGTTGTTATTGGATGTGGAGCTTCACTTCACGTGGATGCCCAGTTACCAACAAATGGAAATGATGCTATGGAGCATCATCACCTAAATAGTGTTCATTATATCACATTTTAATTACAGTTAATGGAATTAATAGTGTAGAAGTCTTTCTTCTTCACTTCATTAGACTTGTGGAAATCTATTCATAGGTGGTACTTTTCTCCTTGTTTCACAAACACTGTTGGTACTGCATATGGGCTTTCATTTGGACAAATTATTATATTGTTGATGAATTCATTTAATATGCAGTTGTATTCATCCTTCATCTGCTCTGGCACCCTCCTTACTGGCAGTTTTATAGGTTTATCTGTTCTCATTATTATCTTGTGTGTTTTGCCTATTGCTGACCTGCACTTATTTCTCTCTAATTGAATATTCATTTGTGTCTCTTTAGCATCTCTTTTAACTGTTGAATTTCCTCCTCTTTAAAGTGTTGGTAATTTTGTCTTTATCTCCAGTATTCTCCAAGCATCTTCTTCCTCTACTTTCATCTCTATGCCCTTGAGTTGGCCCTGTTGAGTACTTGCCACTTCAATTGTGCTCATCCACTTGCCCTTGAATCAACCATGTGGAGTACTTAATGCTTTGAATGTCCTTGAATTGACCTTGCAAATTACTCATGCCATCATCATCTTCAATTGCTCTCCAAATAAGTCTGATCTTAGATTTAATGTATTTCCATATATTTTAATTTTTGATCTCTTCACATTAACATTCTGGTTCATTGTGTTGAGGATCAGTATTTTCCTTTTTCTATTCATTATGGTGCAAACACTTGATTGCATCAACACTTTTTTCATGTTAATTCCTTCATTCTCATATAGCCTTATATCTGCTGTTATTTGATTGTCCATTTCTATCATATACATTTTCCACTGATGTGGCCTGCAAATGAATGTCTTCCTCCAACTCAAACACAAAATGAGAAAACAGATCATATTTCAAATATCTGTTCTCCCTTGAGCTTAACATTTTGAGTCACTTGACCTGTTGGATGTAATTCCATATGTCATTGCTCTTCTTCATCTTTGTGGCACTTAGGATAATCTGTTATTGATTTTTAAAACTGTTTTCTCATAAGACTGCCAATCTATGAGAAACAAGGTAAAGAAAGCTAAGAAATTTGAGATAGTGCTAGCCCCAATCAACATGCAAATGAAGAACTGGCTCCTCAAAGGCCATATTGAAAAAATGGAGTCAACCAACAAAGCAGAGAAACCAATGCAGATGATAGAAAACATTAGCCATATAATAATGAACAAAAACCCTATGGGAAAAATGTCTATAGTCAATATGGGAACAAGACATGGATATGCCTGAATGAAATAATGATATTTGAGGAACCAATGAGAAACCACATGTGGGGAGCAACATCAGAGACACAATGAAAACAATTGGAGAACCAACTGTGGATTACAACAAGAAAAATCATCAATAGAAAATTAGTAAGCACAGAAGAGATCAAAAATGTGGCAGTACAGAAAAACATGCAGCAAATATTAGAAGAAGCAAGGGAAAGGTACAAGAGGGATAGTCTGTGATGTACATTCACTAAATTAATTAAGAGTGCAGAGATAATGAAGAAAGGTGGAATAACTGAACCAGTGGAAGTCTGTGAAATGGTAGCAAAATCACAGAGAGAAATTATGGAAGAGGAGGAACTGCTAACATCCTCACAACTACTACTGTCTCCCAAAACTCAACAGAAAATCAATAGAATAAACATTGAAAAGTGGGGAGAAGTGAGCCCAGCTAAGAAAATTGAGTGGATAGATACAGACAATGAACTCAATCTTGGTCCAAGTATTTTGATTGGTACTTTAAATGGTTGTTACTTTTTATCAACATACAAAATCTTGAAACTGACATAGGGAATCTTGAGATCAACATACAAATCATTATGACAATATTAACAATAATTTAGCATGTATTAGGTATGAATATTAATAAAATTAGATGGGTCTCCTAAAATTTTCTCATATGTACATTAAAATATTTATCTGAGTTTTTTTATGAAATCAAGTATAATATTTTATCATTTAGTCTAGATTACAACTCAACAAAAAACTGTTAAAACTAAATTTTGATGTCTCTTTTGATATCATTGATATGTATACCTCATTCATGCTAAATTTTTTGTTCATATTGTCATAACGATTTGCTATGTTGATCTCAAGGTTCCCTATGTTGGTTTCAAGATTTTGTATGTTGATAAAATGTACCAACCACTTTAAATGGATACCACATTTCTCAAAACTTACACCCTTTTTAATCAGGTTCCGTTTTGAAGTATTTGGTATTTGTTTTGAGAAATGTGATATTCATTTAAAGTACCAACCGGTGCTTTGTACTTATGAATTTTCCATGATTTACAAAAATATTTAAGAATGGGGGATTTTCAGTAAAATTTAAATTTAAATATTTTAACTAAAAATGTTAAATTTAGTTTAAATTCTTTAAAAATGAAACGACCATTAAAAAATATTTGCTAAATTTTGCAGAAATTCACTGTCTCTTTTTTGCCGATGATGTCACTACCTTAATGATCATACAACTCTTAATTTCCCGATATAACCATCAAATTCAGCATCTTCAATGATGTCTGCTTTTTCATTTATTGAAATCCGGCAGTCATAACTTTGGTTTGAGACGAATTGCTCTGGTGTAACTTTGCAGTGCACCTCACATATTGCATTGCATCTCCGTAATTTGACAAAGCGAAATAGCTTCATCACCATAGTGCTTGCAAGAAGCTCTTTTGGCCTTCGTATTTGAAATGCCAGGAATGTTGAATCCAGCACAGTTGGTGAAAAATTCTGCTACCATCAAATCAGATACAAGTGGTAAATTGGTAGAAGTTGCGTTAACAAAATTCATCTTAAAAGATAATTCAATGCGACAAACGAACACCGTAAAAGGCTAATGAGTGTGTCAGAAGAATATTAAAAATTTCTGGGAATTTTAAAGGTAGTGACATCATCTGACAAGAAAGAGACAGTGAATTTTTACAAAATTTAGCAAATATTTTTTAATGGTCGTTTCATTTTTAAAGAATTTAAACTAAATTTAACATTTTTAGCTAAAAATATTTAAATTTAAATTTTACTGAAAATCCTCCATTACGTATTGGCAATTTGAGAATTTGGCAAATTTTCAGGCAACTTTTATAGATTGCTCTGTTGACAAGAATTTTAATTCATTATTTTAAATTTCAGAGCTTTATAATGTTAATTTAAGCAATTGTTAGTTCAATAATTTCACTTATTTTGAAATTTAATTATTTTCCTGAGTTTTTAATATGAATATAAGAAGTTTTTACTTTTTGCTATATAGGGTATTAAAGGATTGTATTAAAGTGATGGTAATCACCATTTTGTTTTGCTATCAAATTTTATTCTGAAATAGATTTGAAGACACTTAAAAATGTATGTTAAAACTGCAATATATGAAATGCATGTAAATCACGTGTTACCAATTTTATCGATATTCATTCCTCTGAGCTATTTTTGTAATATTCTTAAGCCAAATTATTGATTTTGAAACCAACATATTTAAGAATTATTAAAATTAGCCCATTTCATACCAGACCTACCTAAGTCCTTTGGAATTGGTTGTTTCTCAGATTTAGTAGTGTTAGAAAGCATATTAAGAGTCTTTTGAATTGTTATCTTATATGTCATGTGGTCCCAATTTAAGGAGCTTGGTATGAACTGTTAGCAAATTGTCAAAAACTTGAAATTTTTCAATCACATAATGAATGTACTATGTAAAAAAGTCAAATTTATGTTGAATTCAGTTATGCATTCGTAAAGTATAAACTGAGAGATGTACCTTAGAAAATATCAAAAACTTAGTCAATTAACAAATCTAATAAAAATTGTGAAACAATAGTAAAACCAATGCTGAAGTTACAAAGCTTTAAAAATACCATAGATTTAAACACACAATGAAAGAAATTAAGATGAAATCAAAAACAAGCACAAGTATACATTTAAAGACATGATCCCCATTCGAGGGCCGTGGATTGAAATTGGTTAAGGATGCTATCACCAAAGTTGAAAGTGGGTCCCGTCAACCCGCGCGGATTGCGGGTTGAGCTGCAGCCCTCACGGGTCGGAAATTTCAGTTTTGATTTATTTTTTGCTTTATGCTTTTATCTGAAAATTTTGCGGGTCGGGTTAAACGCGAGTTGCAGGTCAGGTTACAAAATCTTGATCCGTTTCAAACCTTGTCTATCACCGGGATGTTTCGAGTATTAAGGTTTTTCTCATTTGTGTTATTTTACTCATTAATGGAAAATCGGAAAAATATTTTAAATTTAAAAAATGATTAGGTATTTAGAGTTATGTGCTGTATGCAGGGACCTAGGATGTTCGCGAATGTTGAAAGAATGTTTTTTTAGAAAAATAATTAACATGAGAGTAAATATTGTGATATTGTGATAAGCTATTTAAAATACGATGCAATTTTTGGTGTTTGCATTTACTATTTGTACAAAACTATTCCATTTTTGCTTATTGATTAATGCAAAATTGACTAAATTTTTATTAAACAACCAATATTTACAACGCGTATATAAATGTAGTATGGAAATTCTCAAAACTCACTCGTTCTTTCAAATATTTTGTTCAATATCACGATCAATTTCTAAAAAGCGGCGTTTTTCGTGCGTTATATTTCTATGCAATTTATATATGTACATTAGGAGAATCGAAAGAATATTTTTTGATTACAAATTCTAATGTGAAAAACAGAATTTCAGTGTAATGTCTTTTCGTTGACAGACTTTCATTTTTACTAAAATTTTATAATTATTTGCATTAAATGTTACAATTCAAGAAGATTTCCTTATTAGTATTTTAAGATAGTATTCGAAAATTTGATAATCAAGACATATTGCGCTTCATTTCTTTAATAATAATAATAATAATGTATTTAAGTTTCATCTGTACAGAGAAACTATTTATTGACAAAATCATCTATTTCGTAGATAACTCTTTGCAGATTTTCTGAGCTAGACAGATTGCATGACGGCAGTCTCTGGCGAAGCCTTGAAGTCGCATATGTACTACGGGTTGGAATAAGTTCTTTCAGGAGTGGTAACTATTTTCGATTTTTTGTATAATTTGTCGTCTCTGGCTTCAACGATGTATGCAATATCAGTGTAACAAGTGATATTACCCATTCTAATGGCTCTCTTCTGGATTGGATCGATTTTCTTCTTGAGGAAAGCTGTGCATTCGCTTTAGCGAAAGCAGCCATATGTCGACATAGACAGCACAAGCGGGTTATAAAGAAGAGCTAACTCTTTTCCATGGAAACCAATATTTGAAGAATGGGATAGAGATTTAAATTGGCTCTTTTTACTGAAGTTGCGATATGGCAGGCGTAGCCCAACTTGTTGACGAAGGCTATTCCCAAAATTCGTAACTCATTTACTGTTGAAATATTTCAATTGGCGGAGGTAAAGCTAAGCTGCAAAAGCTGACAGTCATTTCTTTGAATATGTTGAAGACAAAATTATTGCTCTCGCACCATTGCACAAGTAACTCGAGGCTTTAAAGCACCATGTTCTTGCAATCACGTCCACCAAAACAAGGAATGCCACCAGTGGCGAATTTAACCATATAATGAAACATATGTACTACTATAACAACCACTCGTTCGATGGTAATGAAGTCAAGCAGGCGGCCTCACTTGCAAACGCTTTTGGGTTATTGCAGCTGCACTTCACTTTCCAATTATTTGACGATTCAGTAGGTCTCGCTTAATGCACCCGCGTTGAGACCAGACTATTTTGAATTTATTTATCAAAGGATTTAATAATCTAAAGAAAAATTGCAAGCTGTATTTATTGCTAAAGAATTTATAGAAGTCTCAACAAATTTTCTATTTTTAGCAGACGATGTATTTATCAAGATTTGCTTGCTTCGGTGTGCACTTTTTCCGTAGTTCTGTGCTGATGTTCTTTTTGAAAGCAACAAATACGTCTATTTCGCTGTATCTGAGACTATTTCAATTAAACAAAATAATGTCCCATTTCCGCAGGTGTTGGAGGCACAGCAGTATTTTCTTCTTCATCATTATCTTCGTCAAGTTGGCTCACCATCCACAATCATTTGTCTTGTTTTCTTCCTCCACCTCTGAAGCTATATCAGCATTATCAATCGATAGTAATCAATCAATTTGTACCATTAACGGGAGTTTGTTTCGAACGTGTGAATTTGAACTATTTCCCTTGACGTTGCCGTTTTTCGAGAGATTAGCCATCTTTTCCAATAAATTCTGAAAACATCTACGCGATATCCCTAAGTTCTAAGCTCATGACTAGCAACCAGTACTGTAAATCGGGACCACATTGAACAAGAATTATAAAATGATTCATTTTAAATATTTCCATAAAAAATTGCCAACTCTTTTTTTAAAAAGTGGTTCTGTTAAACTTTTTATTTTTCGAAAGTAACTCTGACTATTTTATATCACTTCATAATCTAGATTGCATATATAATTTTTTACTTAAGTGTCAGGAATTATTACTTGGTGCACCATGTGCCAAAATTGGGGCTACCTTTAATTTCGCCATGTACATGTGATGTCAATTTGAAACTATATATTTGCAAGCCTATTGAAATTTAACTCTTAATGCAATTTTGTGGCTTAAAGAATTTATCTCTTCTCCTTTGCAGTGAACCCTGCTGTATTGCTTTAGTACTTACGTCGCTACAAAACTATTACAGTGGAGAAAACCAATTTTAAGGTCTGGTGTTAGCTGATAGCGCATCACGGAATGAATTTAAACTGTGAATATATTGTTCTTGAAGGACCTTTAGTAGGCATTGATCGGCTAACACTAATCTCTATGCATGCTGTAATTTATTATCAAACTAGAGCATTAATATTTTCAATAAATTTTTAACTATGTATCCATAATAGTTCAGAATAGAATTGAAAATGCAATTGATCATATTGAGAAACTTGCAGCACAAAAATCGCGGTTTTTGCAGTTTCACACAAATGTAGATATCGTGATGCATCTATTTAGGTGCATCTATTAAGTGTGAGGTTATCCGTCTTTTATTTCAAGATATTTTTCTGCCCATATATTTTATAGCCAAATCTTTAAATTCAGTTTAGTTTTAGATGAACACTGCAGGCAGTAGTATTTATTGGAATGATCCACCACCGATAATTGCCCCCGATCCAAATTCATCTCACAATCCTTTTAGAAAAGGTAATTTTCATCGTCGGACACCGTCAACTGAGATTGCTTGTGCTACAAATGGTTTACATTCATCAGGATCGCTACCCAATTTAGAAAATTTTAATGTTCCAAATGGTGATTGTAATCCAATTTACTATAATTCCTCAACACATTCATCGCCTGTATCTTTCAATGCTAATCAAGACAATTTAGCATTGAATTCACAGCCCTTGAATTATCTAAAAACACCTTCTATTTCACCAATACGTCCTCGAAAGATAACCACCACTTCTACTACTATAACATATGCTGAAATGAATGTTGCGCCCGAAAATATTGATGGGGGTGTCGTTCAAAAAATACAGGAATTCTACTCTAAGCTTAACCAAATTATGCCTTTAGATGTTTACAATGAACTAGGAAAGAGAATTTCAGCGTTTGTAGATTTTTGGCCAAATGCTGATGACAACATGCGACTTGGAATGTACAATATTGTGAATTCAATTTCTTCTTCCGATTATCGGTTTGCCCAGGCGTGTTGGTTAAGATTATCGCTCGATTATCCGTCGCAATCTCAATGGCTTGTAGGAATTCGTAAGCTCATTTGTCAATTGGAAAGCAGTTAACTTTCTTATAATTTGTAATGTTTGCAATATTTTATTTGTGTATAATTGTAAAGCAATCAAGTTGTAACATGATGTTGGTAAATTACATTGGTCTATTCAATTGTCGTTTATTAATGTTTGTATACTACTATTCAACTTTTAAAGCTTTTCGCGCAAATCCTATATGAATAATCTATCTTGTTGAAGCTACCTAATGGGAGGTAAATTATATTAACCCGGGAAGCAGTGGATGTGCTGAGGAAGCACACTCTTCAGAAATAGTTTTATGTCTCTAATTTAAAAGATGATATAATCCAGACATGTTTACTTTTCCTAGAGTATTGTTAGCAAGACTAATGTCTAAAAATAACAGTTTTCTTTCATTATGTTCATAGTCATATACATGTTATTCGGATAATTACTTACTGAATGTGTTAGGTTTATCATTGGCCCCACCCTGAGAGATATTAGCGTTGTTGCTGAACTTAAAACTACATAATTAACAGGGATGCGAGTAATATTTTTAAACATAGACATGTTTAAGCATATTTTGCAGTTAAAACATCAATTAAAATATCGACATATTATTATAGATATATAATTCTAACAGCATTACTCAACTGTGAGGTGAGTAGAGCAGATATGCATATCTTGTCCACCAGAGAAAGTGTCCTCCTGGTGGAACACCTGACTAGATGAGCTATTTAAGTTGTGATCATTTTGAGAAAAACTTCGTTTTGCATCGCTTTGATTCCAAAGAATCGGAAGCTATTGAAAAAAAGTCAATTTTTCCGTTACTGTTACAATTGCTCAACTACAAGGACCATTGGAACTTGGTCTACACTTTTAAGTTCTGAACCGTAACCCAGATTTGAAATATCGGAATGGGCGTAGATTTAAATTTTAATGATGCCTCTATTGTGAATGCAGACGCTCAAATATTTTTCACACCGAATGACAACAGCAAATATGCAATTTTATGATAGATTTTTGGAATACAAGCTAATCGAATTTATTCTCTTCTGGTTATTAATTTTTAAATGACATTTAGTGACATTTTTAAAAATGCATTTATGGACATAAAGCTACCAAAATAAAGACAACACTCGCATCTCTGGTAATTAATGCTAGTTGTAAATAAGACAATTCGGGGAATTGCTTTTACTTCTTACCTCACTCTCCGTGTTTGGTGTGAGAGATTACTAATGCGGAAATGGAAATCTACTTAAATTATTTAAATATGAATAGTATAGAAATATCCATGTAATGCACATATAATTTTCATTATGTAGTGAATTACAGCTGTTTTCATCGTATCCGTTTTCAATGAGCTCCGCGTATTGCATTGCTTGTGTAAAATGTGTTGGAATTGCGTTTCACTAATTCATTAAAACAAAATTACCACAATTGGTTTTAGAAACGTCTTCAGAGACTATTCAACAGTTTGAATGTGGGCAGAGTAATGCAGATGGCGTTTTACCCCGGACCTTCCTACTTATGGTTCAATATGATACACTTGCATTACAATGCAAACAGCAATTGGAAAAAGGAGGCATCGTCTACTCTTCCATTTGCTCCTATTTCATCTCCTGTGACTGTGCTCGCTGCCGTAAAACTTGACTTGTTTTTATTTTTTTTTTGTTGTGTATGCCTTCAGCGGCTCAATAAAGTCATTGATTATTATTATTATTATTATTATTATTATTATTATTATTGATGCGTAAACATATTTTGATAAATAGTTATTCCGTCAGGGCCTAACGGTGAACATCAAAATCGATCTTAGAGTTAACTAATATTAGACTTCTATTTGAAGAAATCTCTACTATCCCAAAATATCAAATCGTTTTAAATGTAATTGAAACCAGTAACGATAAATTCAATAATACATAGTCGACAGCATCTCTAGTGGTATTTATTGATAGAAAGATAGAAAAATATAAATGTGCTTATATTGGGTATGGTTATATGTTCCTCGTTGTGTTGCATTAACCACAATGTGTAATTTATTATTTTATCCTTTTTGTTTGTTATTGCAATAATCTTAATAGCGGTGTGTTGAGTACAACTGATAAACCTGACTTGTTTGCGTACTGCAAGTGCAATCAACTTCGTGTTAAACTTTACTTCCGGGATACCTTTAGTAACTGCTTTTATTGTAAAACGATGTGTTGTTTATAATAGCATGTATATGTATTTTTATATGTATATATCTAATTTACATTTTTTGTAGCATTATTTCAGAGCCACTTGTGCTGCGATGAGCAAAGAAAAACCACCGCTGGCTCCTCCATGCCAAGGTGTGTATATTCCACATGCTTATATATATATATATATATATATATATATATATATACGAATTAAGGCTTGACTCGGGTCCGGCTCGGTCTCGTGAACTTTGGCCTAAGGCTCGGCTTGTGCCAGAAATACTGGGCTCGCAGGGGCCTAATGTAGATCTTGAAAAAAAATTCTGATAGATCTTTATTCAGCTCATTAAGTTTTCAAAATGATACATTTTAAATAAAAATGTTGAATATTTCCATTATTTATATGATGTATTTTTTGTATAAAATTGATATCACTATATCTCTATTCTATTTGAGAATATTTCTAACAATTGTCCTCAAATGAATACAATGTACACTACTCGTAAATCGAAAACAACATGGAATTGTATTTGGTTTTTCCTATATAATGAAAATTGTATTTGATGCAAGTTCCCAAATGAAAAATATAAGCTTTTAAGCTTTGAATTAAGTTGAGATTAGCTAATAATTAAAATTCACAGTGAACTTTTAAAAAGTAAATATGGTTATTTTAATGGTACGACAGTTTTTTCTCTAACATAGTAAAAGTTGCAATTTCATTTCTATCATATCATGATTATTTCGATTGAACTAGGAATTGAATACTGTCAATAATATAGTTTACTAAAATACTCGATAGCTACCAAAATATAAACACGAATTGTTCCTCAGCCATCTTGTAGATTGCAATGGTTAATGAGGTACATATCTATAGATGAAAGCTAGTCTATTTATGACGCCATATATTCCTGCGAAAATCGAAAATTTTTTAAAAATGCTGTTTCTATCTTATGAAATCCACTGAAAATCACTTTTTATGAAAATATTCAGATATAAAGTATCGGAATTTCATATAGTGGTTTTTGAAAAGGGGAGAGAACGACCGTCCCAGCCCCCTTAAAGCCCCCTGATATTATCATAAAAGCAGCCTGTCACGTTTCTTTGTGAAGAGTATGAGAAGTTAACTAACTACTATGCATAAGAATGTTTCAAAATTTAATTGTAAACGTCTTCTCAATTAAGCATTAATTGTTCGGATGTTTCCATTTTCAAATTTATCTATTGTGTGTGTGTAGGCGTCTGTGTATTGTGTCATCATTTGTCGTCAAATAACTTTTAAATTTCCTGTATGCTTTGTCAGCACATTTAAAGAGACGTTTGATTTAAATATTATAGCACAAGTCTTCTGTTTTGTAATATTTTATAGACCACTGAATAATTTTGCCTATACACTTTGTTTCAATGCTAGTTGTATTATGTAGAAAAACTACTAAATATCTCCAGTTGGATTGTCTAGATTTGAAAATCAAACTTCATAATCAATTCTAATATTGTCTTTGCGAAGTTTGTATGTTATTGATACCCCATGGTTTTTGCAAGACAGGAATTTTGGTGAAGTGTCATAGATTGACTAAAATTCCATAACTAATTTATCAGTAGATGTCACTCAGGGAAAAATATGCTTATTTGCATTTCTTCATAGTTTAACCCAATTGTTGACCTGTAAATTTTAATTTCAATGACTTTGTTGTTGTAGTTTTCATTGATATTTGTATACTACTAGTTATAATATATTTTTTGAAGCTATAGTTTTATAGCAAAATTTTGATCGTGTAGCCGTCTGTAATCCCTTTGGTATAAATCACAGTTTCGCTAAAATTACATAATTTGTTTTGTTGAAGCTTTATTGTGACTTCAGTTTTATACACAGTTTTATGTTATTTATATCTTCTCCCCGAGTGTTTATTTGGCTGTGGTCAGTGGCTTACGCAGGGGGGAGGGACAGGGTGGAATGTCCCACCTCCGTCAGGTTTCCAAATTTGATTTTGACTCGATAAATCAAAAAAAATTTCGTAAAAAAATTGAACAAATTTAAAATCTCGGATTGTGAAATGCATTTTTTAAGGTCTATTTTCTCGATATTTTCAAAAAATTTCGCGGTGCTTCATCCCCCCCNTAGGCTTTTTTTATATATATATGTAGATTAGGCCCCTGTGAGGGCTCGGACTCGGGCTCGCGAGCTTTGTTCAAGCTCGGCCTCGGCTCGCACTTTTAAAAACATTCAGCCGAGCCTTCAATTTCCAAACAAACACGTGTAAAATATATTAATGTTGCCTTACTGTAGCATCATTCATTTCGATCACAAACAAGTGACATTTAGAGCTAGCATCTAGCTATATCTCATCTTGCTCTGTGTACAGAGTTGTCCATATTTATAATCCTATATATGAATCCTATTAATATAAATAAAATAAATAGCATTTCACTGCGTGCAGGGGCTCCTACTTCGGCGGGTGTCCGGTTGGGAGAAATATTTGGTATATTGTATGATGTATACGCATTATTGTATGGTATACGCATTTTAATTGTATATTTAATCAAAATCGAATGACATCACGCTAATTTATTAAGTTTCCAAAACTAACGTTTTTTCCGTATATTTATTCGTTATAATTTTTTTGTACTTTTATTCAATAGTTTTTACTAATACTATTTTTACTTTTACAATGCAACCATCAAGTCGATATATATATATATATATATATATATATATATACGAATTAAGGCTTGACTCGGGTCCGGCTCGGTCTCGTGAACTTTGGCCTAAGGCTCGGCTTGTGCCAGAAATACTGGGCTCGCAGGGGCCTAATGTAGATCTTGAAAAAAAATTCTGATAGATCTTTATTCAGCTCATTAAGTTTTCAAAATGATACATTTTAAATAAAAATGTTGAATATTTCCATTATTTATATGATGTATTTTTTGTATAAAATTGATATCACTATATCTCTATTCTATTTGAGAATATTTCTAACAATTGTCCTCAAATGAATACAATGTACACTACT
>CABFPE010000727.1:185940-196397 GCA_900660155.1 Hofstenia miamia
GTGTATTCCTACCCAATTCTTCACTTACTTTTAATAACGCCTCAATCTCCCCTAAAGAATCCTTCAAATATCTTGGTATAACTATTGACTCAAAATTAACATACAAGCAGCAAGTAAAAGAAATTTTAAAACGCATGGCAATGAGTATTAAAACATTATCACACGTAGCTGAACATTTACCCTCTGCCATTATGATTCAATTATTTCATGCTCTAGTAATGAGTCATCTTAATTATGCAAATACACTTTTTTCAAGCTTAAATGAATCATTAGTAAAAAAACTTACAATACAATTAAAATGGGCATTGAATGTTTGTCAGAAAAACTGCTCCAAAACAAGAAATTACATTTTGTCATCTTTGCTGTTTCCAAATCAACTCTTTATTTTTAATATTTTGATAAAGTTTTTTAAAATAACAAATCAATTACCTCCTTATAATTCAATATCATTTCCAAACTTTTTTCATAAGCGCAATATAAGAACTAATCATTATACTAGCATTAAATTTCGTAAAAAAATCAAGCAACAGTCTTTTATTAATGTTGCAATTCGCAATTGGAATCGATTACCAAGTGAAATTAAAATGATTAAGAGTGCAATTACGTTTAAAAGAAAATTGAAAGCATTTATGTTGAAGGAAAAATTCATTTTGGGTAAATCATGGTTAGGATTCAAATTTTACAATAAAGATTATACAATAACGCGCAATTAATTTCCATAGCCTGAACAGAACAGATTTTGTAGTCCTATTTTTTTTGTAAATATAGTTATTTGTTATCATTCTTGACGCTATTCAGATAATAACCAGTTTTGTAATTGAAAATATTATCTGAATAAAGAATATCTTATCTTATCTTATCTTATCTTAATATTCTATTTTTGTAATGTTAATTTTGTAAATTGTGCTTTATTTTTAGTGAATAAATGCCTGAATATTAAGATATGCATTAAATGTCTCAATTTTCTTTTGCTTTTTTGTACTGAAGACCTCGGTACGAATACGGCGGCATTATTGGGCATTAGTACCAAGTCTGTTGTAGACTGGTTTCTTTTCTGTAGAGACGTTTGCTCACTCCAACCTTCTGCAGACCTAAACTTGGTGGTTATGACAGTGTAGTGCAGATTGATGAGTTTTTCGTCGCAGAAAGTATAACCGCGGCCGAAATATTCCACGTTGGGTGTTTGCCATCTACGATTTGCAGAGAGAAATTGGATTTTACATTTTTTCCTGATCGCACATCTGCTACGCTTCTTCAAATTATTTACAATAAGGTTGAATATGGTACCACCATTCACAGTGGTGGATTTAGAAGCTACGACGCTCTTCATGAAGGTATTGGACCACATCGTTATGTCCATAAGGTCGTTATCCATCAACAAAACTTTGTGGATCCCGTAACTGGTGTGCACACCAACAATGTAGAAGCAAAGTGGTCTTCAGCGAAACAGAAGTTTAAAGCTATGACACGGAACACTTGGCCATATGTTGGCTGCTCATCTTGACGAGTATATGTGGAGAGAGCGATTTGGTCGAAAATGCCTTTAGAAATTTTCTTGCACATGTATCCGTTTGTTACCCAGTGTAAGGCTAATGCCCTACTTAATCAGCCCTTTTCAGGGCTACTTTTTTTAATTATCAGTCCTTTTTATGATTATCTTGCAATGTTTTAGGAGAAATATATGTTTTTCTTTTAGTATTAAACGGAATACTTCGTAACGTCTACTCGTATATTTCATTTTCTAATATATTAAAATTTATTGTAGCAATGAATTAAAGAACTGTTTATTAAATTCAAAACTTGATAACTAATATAAATTATTATATAAATACATTATAATTATTGTAGATATTTTACTAAATATGCCTCCATTTAAAATGTCGTCATTATTTGCTATGGTGATACTGAAATAATTTAAATTATTATCTTTGTAAATAATTGAAAAGTAACAAAACAAATTATATATTCAAACGTTGTTTAAAATACTCTGCTGCACGTGGTTCCTTTGATGAAAATATTAGGGACTTGCCAAGTTGGGAAATAAAGTCTCCAGTTAATTGACCTGCACTGTCTTGACATAAAATAAGATAAGATAAGATAAGATATTCTATATTTAGAGACTTTTATTTACAATTTCAGAAACTGATAAGTNGGAAATAAAGTCTCAAGTTAATTTACATGCAATACCTTGACATTCAAAAACTAGGGGTTGAAATATATAGCTTTGTTGAACAATGTCACTATATTTAGATATTTTTCGGGATTCAGCATCTGTTGCAGCTTTAGTAGGAGCAAAAGTTGAAATCCTCCTGGGAGCAATTGCATCAACTACTGTAACGTCCCACACTAAGGAGTGTCCTCTTGACCAAGAAACAGTAGCCACGCCATCAGGTCATTTCCCATCTTTTCTGAACAATCCTGGTGGTTCCAAAATTGAAGGGACGTCGATCATTGAAAAAGTGCGCTTAAAAAGGTTATTCAATTGAGAATGACGTACAAAACGACCAGCGCTTCTCTTACAAGACAATCCATGAAGACCATCAGTTGAAATATGTGCGCCACAAATACAGGTATGTTGTTCACATAAACGAACACCTAGTCTAGAGGCAACACTAATACGCAAAGTGACATTGTTCAACTTCAGGTTAAGTTTGTTTGATGGAAGAACATTGAGCCATGCTCCAGCTAGATTGCCTTGAATTGCCTGAAATCTTGCAAGATCTTTTTCAGACATATGTCTCACTAGGAAACTCTCTAGTTGTTTGAAAACAGGAAAAGACCAATTTCTTTGAATAGTAGAAGCTTGTCCAACTGGAGTTTGCGAATTATTAGACAGCTTTAACCACAAATCCAAAGCATGTGCTTCTTCAATTGTAGGGAGACATCCAGGAGCAATCTTTAACATCAAGTTTTCACATTTGGCCACAGATGCAAGAAAACAACTGGATGCTAAAATATGAGTTAAAGGTATTCCTAAGCCACCTAAGGAAACTGGTAGACAAGCTTGGACAGTTGCATTTTCTGACAAATTGACGTTGGTAATACGTTCAAGCAGACTGTTTATAAGAGCATCATACTTCTCAAGATGGTTAAAATGCAAGAATGTTGATGAGCAACGAAGACCGTACAATAACTTTGGTATCCCCAATGCATTCTTTAGCAAGAAAAGAGCAGTATGAGCATCTAGATCTACTAATTTGTCTGCGAGAAGTTCCAGCTCATTGTATTTTGTCTGCAGAAACTTCAAAGTAGCATCAGATCCAATACCTGCACCAAGAACAACTAACTCACTTAAGAGAGTTATGCAGATACCAGGACAAACCTCATTAAACATGTATTCAATTGAAGTTCGTTTCTCCAATGAAGGATTTCCAAGAAACGTTAATCCACACTTTGTAGGATTGACCTGTAGACCAATCTTAACTGCTGAAGACATTATATGCTTGAGATCTTCCAATACTTTTATAGTTTCATCAGCAATATTTCCATCATCTAGATAAAAGAAATTCAATTCAGATTGTAGAGATGAAGTAAAGTCAATTATGGAATCACAAAAATTTGGCGGACCTTCTGGATCACCTTGCTGCACACCAGTCATTGAGTCCAAAATACAGCCGTCAAAATATAAGTTGGTGTACTTGCCATATGCAGAAACGGTGTAATTATAAATTTCAGGATGTTTATCAGCGACAATGTTTAGAAAATGCTGCCTGTCGATCGTGTTGAAGGCGTTTTTAAAATCAATCTTAACAAAAATGTGATCGTCAGTTATTTTGGAGCTTTGTACATATCGACGAGTAGCGTGAACTGCGGCTTCGGCCCCACATGGGGTAGCATAACCTAACTGCCTTTGACCATATGAAGTTGTCTCTTCATTTGGCATGATCTACCCACAACTTTTCCACACAGCCGCTGAAGAGTCTCGCCAACTGCAATTAGTCTCAACTTGCCATTTTTTTCTGGAGAGCAAACAGGTTTGCACCAAAGAAGATTGGACGGATGGAATTAGGAATTTTGCCTGCAATTACCTAATAAAAAAAATGGGTAAGACATTCTACGAAATTGTATGCATAAATTCCATTGCTCTCCTTACTGCGGTCACGTAGAACCTGTGGGCGAAGACCATCTGGACCACCAGCAGAACCTGGGTGAAATGAGCGAATTGCATCTAAAACCTTTTTTGCACTGATAGAAACAGGAGATAAATTCATTGATTGAATATTTGGCAACTGACTAGTAGGATGAAGATTCTTAAGTTGTTCAACCACTTCAGGTGTGCTAGTTGCCATACCATAAGTGCTGCTGGACAGACGGATGGCACCAAACAACGTTTGAGTATTATAATTCAGCAGACAAATGCCACTTGTATTTTGGGAACTATAGAATTTAAATCTTCTTTAGAAGAATTATTTTATGTCTTCTAGATAATTTGGACATTAAGAAAAATAAATAAATAAAAATTTAGGAAATTTTGACAAGCATCAACTTACTCATGTAATTAAAGCCTTTTGATTTGATGTCAAGTAAAAGTCAAATGCCAAATTGAAGAACAAAGTGGTACAGGGATGACGTCCAAAAAAAGAAAACATTTATGGAGTTCATTAAATGAAAAAAAATTTTAAAAAAAATTACAAATTTTGTCAATTGAAGTCATTTAAAGAAGATGATTTACAATTTGAACTATAATTCGGATTACTAAACATTTTATTGTACATACATAGATTTGTATAAATGCAAATAGAAATATATTTGCATAACTAAAAAAAATTCTTCAATAAAGCCAGAAATTTTTCTACCAAACTGTGCACAAAAAGTATACTTAAACCGAATACATGAATTAGTTCTTGGGATTTTATAATCGTACTTCCATCATTTGTATCCTATGTAATGTGATTGATGCGAATTTTTGAAGAATCAAACTTTCCAGGTTTGAAGTTCTGCTAAGTTGTAAAGCCATTGTTTCTTTGTTTTATATCTACTTTTAAAAATAAGCTTTAATTTAAACATGCATATTAGAATTCATGTAAATCGGTCGGTATTCCAACAAAAATTATGGAAATACAACAAATTACAAAGAATATCAACAAACTTACAAAATATTTCAATTTTTTTATTCAAAAGCTGTAGCTAGTGCAAAATAGGTGTGCTGTGGTTATTAGGGTATAATTTTAAGGTGAACTTTATAATAAAAAAGAAGCCAATTTTGATGTACTACTAGTCAAGACGCTTCATTGGTAATCCATAAACAAAGCCCGAAACACGCGATGACTATTTCGCCCCTGAATTCCTGAGATAAGAGTTAAAGCAAATTTATTGCATAAGTTAATAACAAGAACTACAAACAAATACACACAAGCAAATATAAATATACAAAAATATAAATATGCACCTTACTTAAAGGGCTTAAAATTTGTATAAATTGAGTTCAGGTGCTTAATTCATTTGTAATTCCAATTAATAATTGCTTTTCCAATCGGCTGTGATTAAAATAGTCAGTTTGTTTGCTGCATAATTTTATGGGCGAGTATAAATCATCGTTTCTTTGCAACTTATTTTTAATCACAACCAATTATATCAACAATTCCTTGCGGAAATAATCATCATTTGCTTCGGGCCTAATACTACTACCTTTAAAAAAGTTCACCCATGAACCATTTATTAATGGGACTCGGTCTAAACCTGTAGATGTTTTTATTCCTGTTTGGTCTGCAGGCAAGCCAGCTGAACTAGACATGACTGTTATCTCACCGTTTCAAATGCGGCATCCAATGCAAGCTCAAGATCGCAAATTTTCAAAACACTTTAATAAATGTAAAACTGAAGGTTATACATTTGTGCCCTTGGCCTTAGAAGCACTGGGGTGGCTTCTTAGCTACTTCAATTGCGACTTTTCCAGGGTTGCCGTTGATATTGATTTGAATTGATATAAACATGTTGATATCAAATCAATTGATTTGATTTGATATTGATTTTCAAATCAATTGATTTCAATTGATTTGAATTGATTTAAAAATCTCGGAAATTTATAAGTAATAAAATACAATGTAGGAATCTTTATTAGTTTGTGATATAGAAGTGCTTAAAAATTGTAAAAAAAGCTGAGTTAACTAGGGTTAGGTATTATTTTTTAAATATATACATACATACATACATACATACATTAAGATATTAAGACATTTAATATAAGCTAAAACCAAATACAGGNAAAAAGCCTGAGTTAACTAGGGTTAGGTATTATTTTTTTAATATATATATATATATATATATATATATATACATACATACATATTAGTCCCAGTGTGTAAAGGGAAATTCCGAAAAAGGCGTACACAGTGGAAGTCGGGTCTAATTTTTCATAGTGCACAGTGCGACTTACGTGTAAATTTGAACCGACTTGAAAGAAATTTAAAATATTTTAACAACGCAACTTTACGGTAATTGCATATATTTTTTGCTAAACCGCGGTATTTTCTTAAAATGATGAATTTTTTATAATCCCATTCTGTACACTCCAAAATTTTAGTTACCGTTTTGTACATATTTCAAAATGGCGATGGATATTTGGTCTGATGATTCCGAATTTGAAGCCTTGACACGAAATTTTAATGCATCAGCTGGATGTGATATGGTATGACTTTATTTTTGACTCATTTTTGACAAAAGGTTTTTGATTAATAAGAGTGTATGTCAAAAGAAGACGAAAACTTAGAGTTCGTGGAGCGACCAAGCAAACAATTAAAGAAATACGCTCCGATTTCAGTTTTTCTGCAGCACGTGAAAATATTTTAAGTAAAAATATAATGTTGTCGAAAATACCCTCCATAAATGCAATGGCGGTAGTTAAGCAAACAAAGATGTCTGGACTGACCATTTTAAATATGCTATAAAAATGGACCATGCGAATTTGCAAGCCCTTGTTTTTTTTATTTGCAGTCTAGTTTAACTTGTCGCCCTGCATCACTACTTGCATTGAACTTTAAAATATATTGAATAAATGAATGGCAAATCATTAGCGAACACCAAACATAAGACTGGGTATAAAAATTCCGTTGCGATTGCTGCTTCACCTATTTAAGTTCGAAACATGAACATGCTTATAAATTCATATAAAAAACCACATGATGTGCATTGTGAATTAATTTTTGGCAATAAAAAACAAAATATTTGTACCACAATGTCAACTCAGATTAGAAATGCAATACAACACTACTTACCTTCATATTCTAAATTCAATTTTAATTCAACGTCTGTAAAGAAGTTCTGGGATAGTCATATATTGAATGATTCCCGAAAAAGTAAAGCAAACACTCCTTCGTCAAATTGGCGACACAATTGAAACGGCAAGAAAGGAATATATTCAGTCAATCATTTCCTATCTATCAGCTATGTATGAAAGTGTGCTTTCAATACCAACAACTTCAAAAGGAAGGGTTTCAAACCCATTTGGAAAAAAAGATTCGCATTTATAAATGCCTTGAATACTTTGAGTAAAAATTGCAACTGGAATATTAATGGGAGGGCGCTTCTTAAACTGTTTGAAAAGATTTTTCAGAAGAGACTGTATCAAGAATTTGCAACAGGCTTTGTTTTGCAGGTAAATACTTAAAGCCATAAATACTTTTGTTTTTTGTCTATAATATGTTTTTAAGTTTGGTTTTTCTATGTATTCTGTTAGTTTTGAAAAAAATTGATGCAGAGTGGAAGTTGCAATTTTTCCCCCATCAATTATTGTACAGAGTGGGATTTGTAAAAAATTGTGTACAGAGTGGTACTTTTTATTGTCATCATACAGAATGAGCGCAATAATTTTTCTGTTATACAGTGGTCGCAATATATATATATATATATATATATATAATTTTATTTATTTTTCTTGACACTTTGTATAGCTAGGCCCTATCATATATAGAACAATTTCATATTAACTGTATTGTGCAACACTTTCAAGCGGATCTATAATTTAAGAATTGACTTACTAAATATGGTTGAAATATTATTAATAATGAACATAATGGATTCGCAAGCATGCAAAAATTTAGGCAAAATATTTATCAAAATATAAATCTGCTGCAGTACAATCAAGATTGCATTAGTAATTATTAATGATGTCGTGTGCCCTGCTTCAGCACATGAGCTCGCAAGTTAGGGAATTTCGTTGAAATAAGTAAAGAACAATGTCAAACAATATTATTATAATTCTAGAAAAGAAATAATTGAATTCAAATAGAGGGATTTTAAATTTTATAATCCAGATTATTCAACTAATAGAAGTTAAAACGCCATAGCCCAAGAGCGCAATATTTTACCTTTTAATGTTTTTTGCTGTAGGTTTTTGACACTTTCAATGTTCCTATCAGTATATGACACATTGCAAACATAACCTCTGAATCAAGATTTTTGTTCTTCTTCTTCTTCTTCATGAGGCGAACTGAATGAAAATTTGCTTGTTTGACAAGGAACACAACCAGGACTTATAATTGAAGATTTTTTTAGAATACTATTAACTATAAAACATGATTTAGGTAATAAAATCAAGTGGTAAAGTATTAACCACTCCAAACTGAGTTAAAAGTCATCATCAAATGATGCAAATGAAGTTTAGTTGTTTATATGACATTAGTCACGATTAATATATAAGTTGTTGTAAACATTTTGAAGACCTTTCATTGTGTGGTTGTATTCATGTAAGGGCTCTTAACGGCCCCATATTTTCTTATATTCATGTAAGAAGCAATTGATAAAAGAACTTCAATCATATATATATATATATATATATTTTAGTGAACGCGATTTTAGATCATGAATGGAAATTTCTAAGGATGCTGTTTGGTTTGATGAAAAGTGTTTTGTGAAGAAGAAGAAAAAGAGTCTATATTCAAAAATTGTTTTAACAATAAATAGAAATACTGATAACAAATTCTGAAAGCGTCAAGAAAGTAATACAAAACTAAACGAAAAAAGGAAAACAACGAATATTTACAAATAAAAAGTGGTTAACTTGGGCTATGGCGATTGCTAGTTTCTATTAATAGAGTAATCAGGATTATAAAATTTATAACCTCGCCATTTCAGTTTTTTTATATTATAAGTGCAAAAATATTTTTTAATATTCATTTTAAAGTTTTTTAATTTACTTATTTGTTTAAAATATTTTGGTAATTCATTCCACATATTTATAGCTGTGTTTAGAAATGAATTTTTCATTATTCGCTTCTTATACCTAATAGGTTCAATTATGTGTGTTCTTTAATTTTGCAGCAAGAAAGTCATTTTTGTAATATGGGAAACTATTTTGAAGAACGTCGTTAAGACATTTATATGGATGTAACATTGCAGATGTAGAAATAATTTTGAAATTTTTCTATATTCATTATTCTTATTAGAGCTATGATTCCATTGATGAATCTTCTGCTCAAAAAATATCGGTGAAGTATTCTATTCTATTCTTCCCTATGTACAGTGATTTTGCTGTGTACTGATTTTTTCGTTACAAATTTCTTAGTTTTAGTATTTCACCAAGGATTTTTCAGTTTAAAAAAATAGAATACATGAGTAACGTTGCCAACCGTGTTCTACTACATTATTTGCTTTTTAAAATGCAATTTTTTTGAAACCTTGAAGAAAAACCAATCTTAGGAAAACTTAATGGGCTTACATTATAGTATAATAGGGTGACCCATAATAAATTATCATATAGAATAACAAGAATCAGCAAGCATTACAATGCTTGTAAACAAGATTTTCCAAACATAATTTTAACTATTTTCCCACATCAATTCATTGTATATATTGAATTAGTTTGCAATCAAAATGCAATGTAATATTTTCGAAATAAAACTAGGAATTATTACATAGTTTGATACAAATTAGAGTATACAATTTAGCTATAATGCAATCCTTAAAGTGAAACAACTAAATTTATATTTTGTATAATGTTTTACAACCTATGAAGTCAACTAAATTGTCTGAAATGCTAAATGTTTTAAGCTTATTAAGTATAACAATTAATACATTGACTATTCTACATGTTTATTAAATTTTTTATACTTCTGGAAGTACTTAGTTTCCGTAATGAGCTTTTGATATTCAAGTTGATACTATCATGTATCTATTCTATTGTAAATAATTTATCATTGTTGAAATATAAAACAGCTTTATCTTCACAAAAATTGAAATTAAGAAATTTATCGATTATATGTGAAGACCACAGGGGAAAAAGGGTCACAATTTGGGATTTTTTCAGTTATGGCCGCCATTATGTAGACCATGATCCAAAGTGTCCACTGAATGTCACTGTTTTGTCAAAAAGGGCATACGTCTCATTTATTGCAAGGAGAAGACGTGTACTTGGTAAGAAGGGCATATGCCCACTTTGAAAAGAGGCAAAAGGGCATAAGTCCGGTTCTCATGGTCACTGTGACCTATGCCCTTTTTCCCGTGTTGTTTATATATATATA
>CABFPE010000727.1:220608-231846 GCA_900660155.1 Hofstenia miamia
TATATATATATGACCGATTCAAAATCTTCATCAGAACAAATTTGAAAGAAAAATATTTACAATTAACTATACTTTAATTTTATGTAAATTGCAGGCACTAAAAAATATTGATGTTATAATAATTGGTATGTTTATTCATTAACTTTGATCTAATTCTTTTTTTTACATAGAGTTATTCTCCAATTTTTGGGAAGTTTGTTTTTAGTAACATTTCAAAATGTTCTTCTTAAATTGGATGTTGATGTTGGTGAATTCGAATTTCAGATGACTTGAAACATGTTTATTAATTCGTGCAGCAAATTATCGGAATATCTCTGCAATGTAAGATTGTTGACGATCTTCACATGTGAAGAATAAATAAATATATATATATATATATATATATATATATATATATCTTTGGTTTGGATCTGCGTTCTGCATGTGAAATAACTGTGTCTGGATCAGTGTGAACAGGGGCGCTCCCAGGATTTTGTGACGGGGGGAACATCATTGTTATTTTGAAAATATTGAGAAAATAGACCCTAAAAAATGCATTTCACGATCCTAGATTTTAAATTTTTCAATTTTTTACGAAAAATTTTTTTATTTATCCAGTCAAAATTAAATCTGGAAACCTGACGGGGGGCATTCCACCATGTCCCCCCTGGGTTCGCCACTGAGTGTGAATACATTAGTATATTTTTTTGCTTAAATATTGATCTACCATAGTTGCATAGCATATGCATTTTATCCTGAAAACTAAGACCTAACATGAAATCCCTAAAAATGTTGGTCTATTTTATATTTGTCTTATATACCAATTAGATGTACATGTAATTGTGTTAATCGCTTTAGATTTCGTCTTTGGCTCCCACTGGAACTCCTAAAAGATGCTGTCATTCATCTCCCCTGGATACAAATAATTGCAGCAACAGCCATGTGCCTGGATATTAAAGTAAAATTGAATCTCTCTCCTCTCAGAGCCCAACTCCAGACGACAATATGAAAGGGAAAAAATTTAGTTAAAAATCAGTGTACATTTCAGATATTATATTTTTGTGTGCTATTGTAAACTTCCTTTTTATTAATTCAGGGACATATTTAATGAAAGAGCAAATAGTTCGCAGAAATAAATATAAACTTAAAACTAAAGAATTTTTTTGTTCATCTTAAAAAACGAATTAAATTACTTCTATAATTGTTTAAAAATGAGGTAAACTAAATTTTTTCAATTTTTTTATTGGGGACCGTTTTCCTGCAAAAGTTGGAGAGAAAATAAAAGTTCATGCTGTTTTCCAGGCTTCTCATGAAACAAGGATTTCTCCTGTCTCATCTATCTTATCACACTAGTAGTTTTTGTCCCTTCCCATTGTTAAATATTCTCTTTAGCTGTTTCAAGCACTTCCAGTTTCTAACAATACGTCATCTGCAATGCGTGTTGAACCTGTTTCCATGCATATTTAATAGGAGTGGTCAGTATATATTGAGATTCGAATTTTTTTAAATTTTTGTTATAATTTTGAAAGAAAGTATATCCTGTATATCACAGTGACATGTACAAGGAAATCATCATATGAAACATTAGTAAATATATATATATATATATATATATATATATATTCCATTACTATATATATAAGATTTTCCATTACTTTATTCAAGATTCAAATTAACTAATTAAGATATAAAACAGAAAGATCGAGAAGTATCAATTTGAGATCTTGACTAGGAATTTTAAAAAATTGCTATAACCCTAGGGATTATAGGAAAGGCTTACATGGGGTTTCAGCTAACATTTTGAAAACTAGTTATTCTGTGAATTGACATGAGATCTTGACAGTGGCTCCAGAATTCATTTAAGGATACATTTCAATGACTAAATTGCTAAGGTTCCACTCCCACAGATTATGATGAAAAAAAATATTCGACTGCAAATGAAAATACATACAATATAAGTAGTAAACAAAGATGTATGCAATTTAACACATTTAAAATTGAGGAATCAGATTTGCATCTAGGAAAGAAAATTATTTAAACATAAATTTTTTCATTTAAAAAACAATATGTTTACTTTTTATCACAATTAGCATTGCGATTGTTAACCACTTCAAAACAAATGTGAATTCTTTAAGAGAATGTAGAGCTTTTAAGAAATTAAGCACTTTTTGATGTTTTAAAGTTTTTTTTAAATTCGCAGTTTCAAATCTAAAGCATCTGAGATGTTTAAATTGGTAAGCTTTTTAAAGCAATTTTTGAAAATTAATATATTCTATTCCCAGTTTTAAGAATTATGGCACAACTATGTTTTATTATATTCTGTCTAAATTTTGATAAATCATGGAGTTATTTTTTACAGAGGATTGTAAAAACTGTTTCAAAATTTGTTGCTTCTAAGCTCCTTAAAAATTTTATCAATGTGAAGAGATATATACAATAATTTCAGATCCATCAATTATCCTTAAATATTTACCTTTATGTATAATTTTGTAGTAAAAATATAATTTAAATTTTTATTTCAAATTCTTTTATTAAATAGTGCAGCAAAATTATTTTCACCGGAAACAAAAATTTACTTAAAAACTTTGTTGTTTATCCTTAACACAGACATGATTTGTAAATTTTCAAAAATACATATACAAACTGTTTGACTCAGCGTGATCCAGTTGAAGGAATGCTCTGGTCAATCTCTAAAATGTGTTTTTAATATAGTGAGATATTTAAGAGATTAAAGAAGATTTAAGCATTCATATCCGATGTTTTTCTTCTGACAGCTATTTGCACTTGGTTTGTCCAAATGCGGTTAAACCTTTGCTTTCATTGCGTAAACATAAACACGTCTATTCAAATATTTAGCTGCCCTAGATTAAAGGCATCAGCGAACTTATACACATTGTCATTCTTCACTTCCTTATCAAAACTAAGAAAATCACTATCTAGAAAGTTATTTATTTGTAAACACGTTAATATTTATCCACAGGCATTTACACAAACGTCTGTTAGTTAATATAATCTTTAAATGAGTGGAAAGAATCATTCTTACATCATATTTGGCATTGCAATAACTTATATTTTGCATAATATATTACTAATCAGTGAAGTGTCAAAAATTCAAACTAATATCAAAGCCTATAAATATTATAGCAAAAAAATTAATTCTGTCTATATTTTTTAACACATGTGGGATTTTTTAAAAATTGTTATTGTTTCTAATAAAACAGTATACATTACGGGACGGTAATACACTTCATGCATTCGAAACATACATCCAACATTGAGCACCTACACAAACATTCACTCAAACATTGATAATATTATTATATATTGTACATATTAATTTGTAGTTATTGTTCATGTTTATTTTTTGTCATGTTTTAATTTGTAGATTTTTGTATACATACATTGCGCAGGAAATTTGCTCTGACTCTTATTGAATTGTTTATGAGATTCTGGAAAATGTTATGCAAGTCAATGATGAGTTAAACAAAGTATAGGTGAGACTAGTTCTTAATTATATTTTATAATTTTACCCAAAATTTGAAGGAAATTTTTTTTGTAACATTTGAGGAATATATAACCCATTTAATTGGCGGCTGAAATTTGGAGTTTGATTGAAAAAACAGCTTCTGTATTTGAAAAATTATATAAACAATTGTTATTCTAAAAACCTATATGTCGACAAATTAGGCGAAGATGAAGGTTGTTGATCCTAGAAAATGTACTCAACTAATGTTACTAAATTATTGCTAAACATAAATTTAATTTTCCTGATAAAACTTTTTTGACATACTATATAAAGGAACTATAAATGCACATAGCTTTACATAATTTATAGAAATAACCAACTATTTTATATAACAATTGCACAATTGTTTAATCATTATCCTAAAATACATTAAAATTTAAGTGCCTAATATATATAATAACACTATTTCAAGCAATGTGTTTAATTTTATACCCTCATTTCCCAACAATATTTTCATGATGAATAGATTAGAATTCAATAATATATAATATATGGGATAGAAACATATTGTAAGTATAGAAAGCTAGCTAATATTTAAATGGTAAATTGTTATTACAAAAATCACTAAAGAATCTGATTTGTGTGATGACTTAAACTCGTTAGATACGTCGTGAGAGGGAAAATTCTTATCTTTAATCTTTGCTGTAAAATCAATTTTTGAATGAATTGTATAGCCAAATCTGAAGCCATTTTAGGCAAGTAATTGTCTATAGTAGAAAATTGGTTGAAATTGTATATTCTACGATTACAATAAATTCACATAATTATCTATAGATTGTTAAAATCTCTAAAAAGAGATGAACCTTATACATTTATTACAACAGAGATTAAATTTATTGTACTAACTAAGTTAAAGCTACATAATAGAAATTTCACTACTATTTTTTTGATAAATTAAAAAAATTCAATTCTGAGTTTTCAAGTATGTGTGGATGATCGGATTCTGGTTTGCTTCTGTTTTCAAATTTTGAAATAATGGTTCCATATACATTTTGATTTTGAAATTTTAAATACTTGCTAATGTTGATCAATTCAACTGTTTTTCTTTGAATTGGACGTTAAATTTTTGCATAGTGAATATGTTATTGTAAGCTGAAATAAGTTCAAATAGGCCGACTATTCTTCTGATTTATTATTGCAAATGCATTAAATCAAATTTGAGGAATTGTTGAGGAGTTTTTAGTAGAAATTAATTAAAAGTGAAAAACGACCTTTTCTCGCTGCTCTCAAAAATTCTTAAGGCATCTCTTATACACTACTTTATTTTTAAAAAAAATATGTTTAAATGAAATTACTATAGAAAAACTTAGTTGAGCATTTTAAAAGTGCTGAATTACCCCAGTTTCCCTAAATATAAAAAACTAACATAAAATTACAAAAACAAGCTAGTCTATTAACCAAGTTATGTTGATAAAGCAAATTTACCAAATCAATAATTTTGTTTTATATCCTTCTCAACTCTTCATTTATCTAAGACAGATAATTTATATTTTTATTTTACTTCTCAGGGACAATATAAGGGTTTCCAAGGGACAATAATCTTAAGTATTGATGAAAATGATAAAAAATATTCAGTAATCTTCAACATTGACTTCCACTGAGCTTGTTGGTAATGAATGGTACTTCATAAAATTAACTTTACTAAAATATTTTCAAACTGAATTTTATCTGAAAGTAGAGATCAGGTATTAATACAACAGGCAAATTGTTGGAAATTTCAAATATGGTTATCTTAAAATATTCTGTAATGAACATTTTTATAGTTATGCAGAATCCCAATATATTTTGTGAAAATAACAAATTAATGAACTTATCCACATAAACAGATTTCCAGGGAAACTCAGTATGATTATAGTTTATTTCATTTTTTAATTCGTTCTTAAATCTTGTTGAATGAATTTTATGTGAGCCATTATAATTGTGGAAGGCTTCAAAGGAATGACATTGATCTCAGCAACCATCTTCATGAACTTTTTGTAGAAAATGATTTTGTACTGTGGGAATAATTTGGAGAATGAACTTTACAAAAGCTGTTCCGAACACTTCAATTCACATGTAGTACATTAGTGTCAGAGTAGTTTTTATGGCCTGTTTTTTGGAGTCGATTTACTTGATAAATGATACGAGGGAAAAAATGAATTCTATGAACTGCTAAAACAATTTATTTTTGTCTTCTCAATTATTGATAAATTCATCAAACTACATCGCTCTTGATACATCAGTTAATTCAATTCATCTTTAAATTACTAGGTGGAAACTTGTGAAAAGATTGTGTTCTAACACGTTTATATTATAATCAATATTTTAAGAAAGATGTTCTTCAGTATCATATTTTGTGATTGATTGCAAAGATTAAAATTTTCAAGTTTTTTTGCCAATCTTTGATCAAATGTTCTGAGTTGAATATGCTTTTTCTGCAACAGCTATCAAAGTAAGAATACTAAATATGTTATTTATCTCACATGCCTGTATTTTATTTCTGTTGTTATAGGGAAACAGTAGAATTTATCTAGGGAATCTTATAAAACCACAAATTCAACAGTCAAATAATGGATACAGGGGTATATTAAGATCTCAGAAGACATATTTTAAGCAGATATCCAAGTCTAGTATTTCAAAATGGACATTCCAGAAAATAGTAATCGGAAACTTTAATTTGGATAATTGATTCTATAGTGAAAAATAAAGCAAATTTTTAGGAGTTTGAGTCACCTGATTGCCTATGTGTAAAATAACTGGCACAACGATTAAACAGAAATAGAAACGGCAGATTGTGTTAAGTGTTTAAGTATTTCATTTGACATTTCCAGAACATACATCTGACAGTTATTTACATCATGCAATCGTCCATATGGATTGCATACGCTTTAAAATATTATTCAATATATATTAAGATATGTGGTAATTATACTATAACGAATTTGCTTAATAGCAGCCAAAATTTAATTAATTTCTAGTTTTGAATATAAGTTGAAATCGAGGCGTTATTGTACTTTAGGGGACCCAGTTTGAGTGACGTCATAAAATGGGTATAAAACTTTAACCCTAACCCCAATCCCTACCTCAAAACTTAAAAATTTTGCAAAAAATTAATCAACAAGATGAAATGCAATATAATTGCATTGGTTGGGGAGTAGGGTTAGGGTTAAGGTTAGAGTTTTATACCCATTTTATGACGTCACTCAAACTGGGTCCCCTAAAGTACAATCACGCCGAAATCGATATTGCTTACGCCAAATTCAATTTAAACCAGATCATTATTAAAATTATCAAATTAACATTATTGGAAATTTTTACCAAAATGCACAAAATATTATGCTCAAATATTCAATAACAAAGCAGACATTAAATAAAGTGGACCCACTCCATTGTGGTTGAAACGTTTAATATTACTTTACTCCATTTAAAAACCAGTTAAAAATAAACAGCATTGAGCAAATGGTGGATTTAGGTTATGGTGATTTAAAAATTACGTAAAAAATGTATTTGGCTATTTGAATATTTTTGTTAATTTTTCTTTATGTGGTTTCTTAAATGGACCTTGCAGATCCCAATAGGATGGAACATAGTACATCAGCAAAAGAGATTTAATTATTACACATAGTAAATACTAGTTTGCATTATAATCCAGTACTTCAAAACTACTATGGATAATACTTCTAGGAATTCTGTTTAATGACAATTATTGAAAAAAATTATTTATTTAAATTAGAAGGTCTAGTTAAACACTAATTAATTAAATTAAATATTTATTAATTCCTCTGAATTATTTTCAGGGTAACTATTTAATTATGAAATTAATAAAAAAATTATAAATACCGGTAAAAAATGAAATCCAACCATTTCTGAAAAGAACAAATTATATAATGCTGACTAACATCCAATAAGAACACTTTAGAATATCCAATCACGATAAAGCCCGCGCAACTTTGAAAAGCAAACATTTGTCATATGTCGCAATCAAATAATGTTAAAACAAATTATTTAACTACTTTAAAGTGCCATTTTAATTATTGTACAACCAAAAAAATTACACATACATAAGTCTATGTAAATCTATGTATAAATGTATATATATATATATATATATATATATATAAATCTGTGTATATAAATAAGTATATATATATATATATATATATAATGGACATCTAAATACTGAAATATTTCAACACCATCATGAAATTAAAAAAGACAATTTTAACATCATAATAAAAACTAACAATACAAAAATAGGGGAAGCATTATACTTAAAGAAATTAGAACGGACCAACATACTAAACAAGCAAATGAATACATTTCAAAGATTACATCTATTTTAAATCTTATCATATATAATTATTTTAGTTAATTGTAAAGTGCAGTTTATAGTTTTGTAAAAAAATTTAATGGGAAAATATTCTGACGATGATCAATAAAAGATCGAAACGCGTCAAATAGTGGATTCAATTTAAAAAAAAAATTATATATATATATAAGTGATAAATATTACGTTTCTCAAATATAATAATTTTGTACAGCTTCATTCGTCAAGAACTTGATTTTGTCATCTGCTTTCAGTATGTTTTTGAAACCAATTATGAAATAATTATTTTGTTTTTCAATTCATAAGCACAAATTTAATAAATATTGCCTCAGAGTTTAAGTTCAAGGTGTTAAATGAATGAATTGCCTTTGCAAATTAAATGTATTTTACATTGTGTTTCTTTGGAAAATGATCTTAATTTTATTGTAAGCTACTACAAAAACTAAATTTTTATCTTGCATTTGACTTAAGGATATGAGAACAAAAAATGGATCTCATCACCTTGTGCGTTTAGATTTATTTAATGCTTGATACAAAGTGTATCTATGATACACACGAGCCTATTTTCAAAGAAAATGACATACTTTAGTTCGGCCAAAATTTGAAGTCAAATTGGGCCAGTTAAGTTAAATAGAAAATCCATAATCACTACTTTAGGATGGCTTCTACATATAATACACAAAACGAAGCCAATTATCACAGCATAGTTTAGGCAGTGCACAATAGCTCAAGAATTATATTAAAAATAAATGGTGCACTTATTGCAATAATTTATTATTTTTAAATTAGAAAGTGCATATATATATATTTTTGATTTATGTACTAAAATATTAGTGTACTTAATTTTTCAAGACGCTTCTATATACAGGGGTCGACAGAATTATAGAACATTGTTATTTCAATTAAATTATTCATTAAATTTCTGAATGCATACACTTATTGCGTGATAGGTATATTCTGATTGGCTGAAATGATTTATTAATCATATTTCGATCATAAATTGTCATTTCATTTACCCATTTATTATCTTGCACGCTAAAATACAAAATGCCTAACAAAAGGAGAGCAGTGAGCAAATTGAAAAGATCACAAATTACAATATTGGCCACCAGCACGAATAAAACTCACAAAGAAATAGCTGAAGCTGTTGGCGTATCTCGTCCATCAGTTACAAAGATATTAAAGCATTTCAACGTAACTGGGGATGCAGCTGCAGGCAAACATACAGGCCGTCCAAAAAAGACATCAAATCGTGATGATGGTGTAATTGGCCATGAAGCTGTGAAAGATCCATTTATCAGTGCAAGTCAGATTAAAAGAAATCTTTATGGTGGAATTCCTAATTTATCTATTTGAACAATACAATGTCGCCTTCGTGAGAAATTTCGTTGCCCAGTGAGAAAGCCTGCTAAGAAGCCCCTGCTAACTAAAGTAAAAGGTTAGATTTTTGTCAAAGATTTCGTCATTGGACAGTTGAAATGTGGAGAAAGGTGATGTTTAGTGAAGAGTCGAATTTTCTACTACGTAAACCTAATCCTGGATTTGTTCGTCGTCCAGTTGGAAGTTCATCTTGTAATCCTCGTTTTACAATCAAAACAACAAAACATCCTCCTTCGATCATGGTGTGGGGATGTTTTTCATACTCTCAACGTGGTGCTCTAACATTTCTTCCAATAAACCACTGAATGAATGGAGCCAGTTATCTTGAAATATTGTGTGAGAAATTGGTGACATTTATGAATATTTCTCAGACTGAAACTTTTCAACATGATAATGCTCCATGTCACAAAGCTAAATTAATGACAAAGTGGATCACAGACAATGGGATTGAAGTTTTGGAGTGGCCTGGAAATTCTCCAGACTTGAATCCCATTGAAAATTTATGGAACTATATGAAAGATCGTTTGAACGCTTACAACTTTTCAAATATGCAGGAATTCAAAGATGCCATACAGCAGACATGGTGCTTTGACATCACCCAAGAATATTGCAACAATTTAGTTGACAGTATGCCCCAAAGAATAGAACAGACAATAGGAGCAAAGGGTTATCCAACAAAATATTGACACTAATGTATTCAAAATGTGTTTGTCGTTTGTGAAACATAATGTGATTCATATTGGAAAATTGCGTCTTCATTTATTTCTTAACATACGGTTAAAAAGGTTCCAAAGTTGTAATTGAGTAAGAAAAAAACAAATGTTCTATAATTTTGTCGACCCCTGTATATATATATATATATATATAGAGTATATTTATATTTATATAGTATATATATATTTATATATATTATTTTATATGTATATATATAATTTTAATTCTTAGCAACCTCCATTCTTGAGATGACAATAATTAATTTGTGATGCTAGNTATATATATATATATATATATATATATATTATTTATATATTATATATATATATATATTATTTTATATATATATAATTTTATTTATTATTTAATATATATATATATATATATATATATATATTATTTTATATGTATATATATAATTTTAATTCTTAGCAACCTCCATTCTTGAGATGACAATAATTAATTTGTGATGCTAGAGACTTGGTTTTAAGGATGATTCGCAAGTGTGTTGCATTGATTGCAAAATTTAATTTTACCTTATATCCAAAAAAAATAATTGATTTATTTTGGAACGTTGTAATATTATTTGACAGAGTGGTTAATTTTAAGACATTTATATTTTATATGACAAAGTATTCATAGTTAGATAGTGCAATATGAAAATAACTACATAGGAACTTATTAGAAGCATATATAGGAGATTAATGATCAAATAAAATACGTTCCATTACCGTTTATTCCTTTTCATAAGTTTAGAATTTCTTAAACAATATTTCATCAGAAATTTTTGTAGTTCCTTGTTATTCATTCTATATCAATGATATTGAACTTCTGCAATTTAATATGACGTAAATTAATATCTACTCTGTTGCGAAACACTTTAGTTTGTAGACTTTGTAAACATAATTATCAAGAGTAAATAGTTATTTAATGAACAAAGATCTGCGAAGAATACATGTCTATTCATGTAACGCACTTAACTGTTTAGAATTTGATCAATGTTTCAAAATATCAATCACAGTTAAAATTATATATATATTTATATATATATATACTAATACGTCCCGATTCGTACAGGGGTTTTTGCAAAAAGCTCTCCATAGATGGACCTGGACCCATTTTCCCATAGTACAGAGAGAAACTTGGGGTTTTTTGCAGAAAATTAAACTTTTTGCGATTACTCCCTAAGAAACTCATTGATCCTTAAAATATTTTGCATGAAGGTAGGGACTACTGAAAGACTATGTCCTACAAAAATCAGGAATTTATTTGGAAAAATCAGCTTATATGGTTATGTGGAAAGAATACATAGAGGGATGTATTAGTATATATA
>CABFPE010000727.1:243489-259917 GCA_900660155.1 Hofstenia miamia
TATATATATATATATATATATATATATAGTAATTTTTTAAAAAATATATTCGTTGGTTTCAATTTTATATGCAAATGAAGTTGTGACGTCATAAGTATTTAAAAAATAAAAGTTAATTGGGAATTAAAAATAGAAGGAATTATTTTATTTAACCCATATTACTTCTAATTATTGCCAAAGACATATAATTTAACAGGAAAACACACAGGTCAACATTTTTTGATAATTTTGAACAAAATTTTTTCAGAACAACTCTAGTGCAGGCACGATCAAACAAATTATTCCGTTTTAACTTTATCTTGTTCCCAGCAGTTTTCAGGAACAGTCAGAAAACTCAATGAAAAAATTAAAGTTGTAGATAAAAAACAGCATGGGACGGGCCGAGTCAGCCCACTAAGTGCAATTAGTGTTAGTGCATTGAAGCCTATAAATTTTCAAAAAATATTAAAAGAATTTTATAGCCTGAAAGTAAACTTGAAATACCCTAAAATTGGACCTCCAAGTTTTCCTAAAAATAGAATTGGTTGCCATGGTAACGCCAAATTCAAAGTATATAAGTTTGCTTGATTTTTAAAATTTTGAGTGATTGATTTCAAAATCGTATCGTGGGATTAGAATCAAGAACGTAATTGTTCCAGCAAAAGCAAAGCTCACTGTTTCACAGAATATGTTGCTTCGCATGCAGTTTAATTATCTGTTTGTAGGCAGTTTTATATAATTGTAGAGGATGGGACAAACTCAACAATAGAGGTGAGCGCGGTACAGATTTTGTAAAAAAAATTTTCACTGCAGAAAAAAAATTTACCGCCAGCCACTGCAAGTGCGTTTTTTACCGCAAGCCACCGCAAAACTGAAATGTTACCGCGGGTTTTTTGAGAAATACTTAGAGATTTTAAATCTTAAGACAAAACACGCTATTTGTACAGCTTTTATGCCACCGCAAGTTATTTTACTTCTACTAATTCTACCGCAATGGTATAAATCGTTACCGCGGTATTACCGCACAGTAATCATCTCTATTGAAGAAAATCTTGCAGACTTACTACCACTCAAGTTCTTTGTCTGGTACGATGGCCGTATTAACTTAGTAGGCCATGCTGGGCCTTAGACCTGTGACATCAGCAATAATCATTCAGCTTGACCTTACAATCTCGTGCAAAATGTCGTCAGCTTTACCATCAAGCAAACCTTAAAGTAACCCAGCCTGATTTCTCTGGTTTATCAATTATTAACTTGTTTGAAGAATGCCTTGTGGATGCTTTGGTAAATATGCGCTGGGCTGTCAATGCTCCCTATTGATAATGGCTTGCAGATCTTATTAGCTTTTTTAGTGTACAGTCTGTCCCATAAGTTACAACAAGGTAAAGAAAATATATATTTCAAAACTTTATTGTAATGATTACTTAGTTTCTAACAATTATTCTAAGGAACACGTAAAAAATTAATCATAAGGATCAACTTGAAGGCCTCCTAGTTCAATACACAATCGCATTCGTCTGAACGTTCTGTCATTGATTTTTCGGAGAGTTTCAACTAGAAATCGCATAAATTCGTCTTGAATAACGCCTTTCAGGTCTTCTTTGTTTTGTGCTTTTCTTGCTACGATTCTAGGCTTTGGCAGACCCCAAAAGGCGTTATCACAGGACGAGAGGCCAGGACTACGTGCTGGCCAAGGAATCGGTCCAAATTTGCCAACCCATCGATCCTGAAAGGTATCTGTTAAGAAATTACGAGTTGCTATGGCGGTATGTGCTGGAGCACCATCTTGTTGGAAATGTGATGATAATATTATCTGTCTTGCTTGAAGAGCAGGAATAAATTCATCTCTTAACATCTGACATAGACACAGAATTGTCATTAATAAAAAGTCGTTGTAACTTTTGGGACATACTGTAGTTATGCGGTTCAATGAAAATATGTGTAGTTTATATTTTTAGCCGATTAATATTTGTTATCATTGTCACTGCCATCTAATCAATCATTTTCATCAGACTGATATTCATTGAGTTCTTTCTCTTTGAATGGTGTGCTTGCTGCTCTCTTTGTAAATGTTGTTTTTATGAAACCATTAGATTATACATTAACCACAGGGCTGGGAACATTATTTCGCAATGCTTTCATGGTTGAATATTTGAAAGATACATCAAAATAGGCTTCTTTTTTAATTTTGGCTTAAAAGTTCATCTTAAGTTAATGCAGGACAGTGCCTTTCTCAAAAAATGTTTTCTGGTTGTATCCTTAGCCCTAGTATATAATAAATCAAGTATATTTAATTTTTAATCTTTCCAAAATATGAAAGCATCACGAGACAGAGAAGTGTTTCTTCGTTTATTGTCGTTTTTAACCGTGTTTACTTTAACATGCTTTGACACCACGACCTCTGACTTTGTGCACGGCACGGTCTATCCACATATAGAGAAACCGTTCAATTTAGTTGTTGCTCGTGTGGGCATTAAACCTCATTATTACCTGATTACAAAGTATGAAGCGAAAATAAAACTTTTTTCACTAATCAGAATTTTCAAAGAAATGAAGAGCTAAACTTTTTAAGTAATTCAATCAGAGCCACACACTTTTGTTTAATTTTTCAACATTTCATTCACTTCTGTTCGCCAATAGATGTATCATGGCTAATAATTTCTAAATTGCCTAATAGTCTTGGAGAAAATTCTTTGAAGACTTGGAAAAATGATTCTTCTCTTTAAGAGGTTAATATTCATGCTTGTAGAAAACATTTCAATTATATAGCTGCATTGGATATTTATATTAAGAGCACAGCGGACCATTCTGGATTGTATTTCAAAGAAATATAATGTGATTAATCTCCAAAATTCAAAAGATTTTTTAATAGTTTATTATTTCAAAGTTCAACTGCCTTTTGTAGATGACTAATTGTTTACATCACTTAATTCATTCCTTTTAATTGGTGTTTGAACAAAATCACAAAATTTATGTCAGCTACTTAAGAAATTAATATTTCTCGTTTTATAAGATTTAAAATATGGTAGAAGAGTTAAAAATTACTATATATATATATATATATATATATATATAAAAATATAAATATGAAAACATGCAAGTCATATGTTCCATTGTATTTAAATAAGCATTGAAAGAACAGGCAACGTTAAACTATATAAACCCCATAGCAGTAAATTCCTTAAAAGTTTTGCTTGAACAAATTCCCATATTAGTCTTTCATCATAGCAATTAAAACCCGGATAAAACTCAACAATGATTTTTCTGTTCAACAGAACTTCTACGTTGGTAGTTACTTGCAGTAATGCACTAGAAGTTCAACTTTACTTACGTATTCTGAATTTCTCACCCTCTTCAACCTCGCTTCTTGCATTGAACGTTCTAAAAAAAGTTGAGGTTACTGTACCAGTTGATATACAGAACAGTGGATGATACCACGATCTTCGTTCGAACCTTACTCCTAAAATTGTACCTGCTAAGTCGATTTGATCGTGAGAATCCTTTTGCGGTTGAGAGGGTTTCATCCGCCTGTTCTGCTTTGGCCAAGTAAGGCTACTAACCGGGGTAACTTAGTGGGCGTTTGGTGCAACCAAGAAACCAATGTGACGCAGCAAAGCTGCCACCACAAGGCACAGCAAACGCTGAGCTTGACCAATCTCATGGGCCAAAAGAAAGAGAGTTATCCCTGACATGACTGTCCATGAGATGCATTCGTAACGCGTTAACAGTGTTTCCACTCTGCCGCCGTCTGCTCACTAAAGCCAAACAGACAAGCATCGTGACCGTGATCATCCCCCTTCCTCATTTGCCCAACCACACATGGCGGGAACTCCTTCTACATTGTTGTTTAACTTTCACTGTAGGTACGGGCTTCCGTACAGTGACACACCCGTCAAGCATTGGCATTACCCAGGAACCTCCTCGTGTAGGCCGCTTGCTAGGATGGTTTAGGCGAACTGCTCTTTGGGTTCCTAACGAATTCTGCACTATTTTTTCTGATAAAAAAAATCCATAGCAGCGAGCATCATTATTCAGACCGAAAATTGTGGCCAAAAAGTAATCATTGACCTCAGAAGCCATCTTAGCCTTTATGGTTTTTCTCAGTTTTCCAATGTGAATTTTCTGGTAAAAATGCTATCCTAGTAAACCACCTATTAATTTTTTCAGTATAATTATATCTTCCATTTTTTTGCGTTAATTTATTGAAATATTCTAAATGACAATCTCATAAGGTACTTTAAGGTATTTCCCCAAATTTTGATGCTCTTTCAATTCTAGTTGAGCTTTATTTTTCTAAAACAAGAGATACATTTGATGAAGAAAATATTTTTGTGTATTTGATGTTGACCATGTGTGATTTGAGATTGATTAATACAAAGTATTGAAGTGTTATGGTAGGAAATGACAGTGATTGCTCTGAGACTAATTCCTGTTAATTTTTTCATCAATGTAGTTTACATTAAGCTGTTCAATTACGTGAAAAAACTTTTTTACTAGAAAGAAAGCTAACTAATTATTGTTGACAATGTTCTATTCTATAGTAGCATATGACCTCAACACAACACTGAACATCTTTTCAACCTAATGAGATCAGTAATGTAATAGGATTTCTTCAAAGTTTACATATCAATATTACAAAAGCTATTGGGTTCGGTTTTTTGAAAATTTGAACAAATCGCAATGTTTACATGCTAATTACAATTATTTTATAATATTGTGAATACAATGGAGATTAATGCAATGAGATTTTAAGGTTTCTCCTGTATAGGGATTCTTGAGAAACACTAATAATCCAATAAGCCAATTCATAAAAAACTGAATTCAATATAGAAAGATTTATGATTGTAGAAAAAGTCAAATCCATATCTTGTATCATTATCAAAATATTATATGATACGTAATGTATGCAAGCTTATGTCCATGACCATATATATATATATATATATAATGTATGCATATTAATGCAATTGCTATGTTTTTGTATCTATTTGTGCATCTAGGCAAACGAGAAAAGTTTAAATCCGGAATTGATGATATTCTCAAAAAATTCAAAATCCTACATTGTGATATTATGTTATGAGAGCATCATTTATAATATATTACTTACGGGTGCATCTTCTGGTTTATACGCATTAATTCTTTTGTGCAAAAAATTGAAGGATTAAAAAATGCGCTTAAGATGGAAGCATACTTCTAAAATCAATGGATATTGAATTATAGTGCAGTAATCTTAATCACTATTCTGTCAACAATCAACAAATATAGTAGAAATTCATTCCCTCCTAAAATGTCCTTTTTTCTACGAATCGTATAGAATCATTACAGAAAGGCTGTAGACTGCGTCATGTCCCCAAGCTCTTGGTTTATTTTTTGCCTATATCTTGCTATGCTTTGCTCTAATGCACAGTCATTTCTCATTGGCTGCGAGTTGATAACTGCACTTGACTGTCATCGGCCAATTAAAGTTGATAGTTTAGTAAAAAGAAAAGAATTTGATTGAATGTAGTTCCAAATACTTGAAATTTGATCTCTATCAGCATGATACTTAAATGTTACTTATTAAAAATTTTTAATAATATTTTTCACTGCGGCAAGTAAAGGATCTGTGAGAAGTGCGAGTGGATAAAATACGTATTCAAATAAGCAAGTAATTTTGTCATAATTCTGTTTACATGCTTCTTGTAAGTTGAATTGATAAGATCAATGAATTTGAAATTTCAAATATCTGATAGCTTGAAATATGAACTAGTGCTTGGCGGATTTGGCAGCCTCCAGCCATAAGCCACGGTTAACGGCCAGGTATCGTCTGAACTCTTATGGCTGAGGCCGGCAATGGCTTCAATTTTCAAATCAAGATTTTTTTGTTGCAAAAAGTTTTAGTTTTGTTTTGACCTCCCAATCAGCTCTTCTGTGCCTTTCAAAGCGAAATCCCAGGAAGACTTCAGAGGAACTTCGCAAGGAATGGGCTGATGGTCACCTCGTGACTGCAAGAACTGTGCGAAACATCTTGAAGTATTCCATTGGTACTTTCGTGGTATCCAGAAAGCCATTCTTAAGCTCAAAGCAAAGATTACGATGGCAGAGGGGGCCAATTTAATGCGAGACAATTCATCTGAACATTAGTCTAATGTTATATTTTCAGATGAATCAATATTTGAGCTATCCTCATCAAAAATAATGTTGATAAAGAAATCAACTGGGCAGAAGTTCAGATTCTTGCCTCAATTTATTCGAGGCACCATGAAGTATGGTGATAAGTCTGTAATGGTAAGGAGTGTCATATGAAGTGTGGACTTCGCAAGATTGTTCACATCACTGGTCCTCTCCGAAGCTCTTAATATGCTCGGATTCTACAAAAGGAACTCTTGCCACTCCTTACAATTGATTCAATATATCAGTAGGATAGTGCTCCATGTCATACCTCAAAAGAAATGAAAAACTTCTTCCATGATAATGGGGTTGCTATCCTTGATGACTGACCTTGCCAATCTCCAGGCCTCAACATTATCGAAAATATGTGGAAAGAGGTCAAACATCAATTAGACAGCATACTCTTCACACAGAAGACAAGCTGTGGAGGGCAATAAAGAATTTTATGCAATTCCCAACAGCTCTATTGAAAGAGTTTTTGATTCAATCCCTGATCGCCTAGAAGCTGTTATTCGCTCAAAGGGACACCCTACAAAATTTTAAAAGAGAATTTTGTAACTAATTGCTTATAGTGCATCAAATATTCATTTATGTATATTTTTTGAATTGAATTTTTTTAAATTTGCTCATTTATTGAAATTTTTTCAGGTGGTCGAATACATTTTTCCAAACAAGTTTTCTAATTTTGATTCAAAATTGTTCTTCTACATATTTTATGGTATTAGACATACAGATTTTCCTTTCTCAATCAAAGTAACACTTAGTTATAATCTTAGGCACACTATCCAATGAATGTTCATTATTTATTCAAAATAACAAGGTGATCGAATACATATTTCCATTACTGTATTGTGACCAATGTTCTCTATATAGAATTTCCGACTCAATCTATCTAAGCAACATTCTGTAGCCGAGATATCAGTAATAGAGAGCAATTCTTTAAAGTTAACAATATCAATAACGTTCTCCTTTGGCATTTGATTAATCAAGCCAGATTCCCATCAAGTAGGATATTTGCAACTTGAAAAGTATTGGAGAGTATGTAACATCAGTCGGTAGTTGTTGTTATTTATCGGCCAGATCACGCGCTTTTCGAGTTGACTAGTTGTTTTCATGTTTGTAAATATTGTAAATATGCATTGTATATAAGACACCCAAGCATCTGTAAATAGAGAAATAGTTTCACAGTGTTCTCTTGTTTGCTACAATCAATGTTGCTCTAGTATATGTTCACCTCAGCGACCTTCTGCTTTGACACTAAGTCCTCTGGCAAAGTTCTCACTAGATTCAACCCAGTGATTCTACAATATGACTCTTAAGTATATTCACATACCCAAAACGCATTCATCCTGGAAAATTGAAGAGATTGTTTGAGGTACTGGTCTTAGCCATTCTTGAGAACTTTAAGTATTTTCAATGCAAAGCGAAGAGGTAACAAATTCAGGTGTAACATCATAGCGACATTTTTATTTATATTGTGCTATGCCTGGTAATAGATTGATTTAGCTGAAAAGCATGTTTTTCGTACTCAAAACATTTTTTCTTGATTTAGTCAATTAGGCAAGTTCTTTATAGAGGTTAGAGCAGGTGAATTACGACATTGCTTTTTGGCGAGGCTAGTAGACATACTTTTTATCACATACTGTATCGGAAGCTCTAAAAACTTTGTCATTTGCTTAATGGCTTGCATTTTAAATTTATGCAGCGAATTATCTTCATGATTATCAATTATTCTTCTTAACGCCATGATATTTTGATAGTTTTTCAATTATACTTTTTTCAATAGCAACTTCATTGCAGATCTCAACAAATTTAACAGCATTTTCAATATCATTGTTAGAGTGATAACATATCCATCATTCAGTAGTTTAAGGTTGAGGCATTAACTCTTCTTCCTTGATGCAGGATTTATGTTTCCTTCAAACAAAAGGAACTAATGCAACTGATTTGAAGTGTGCCAAACGCAGGTAAAATTTCAAAGTTGATGCATTGTAGATTTCGTTAAGTATATGTAGGCAACATTTTTGGAAGGAAAGTCGTGGATTTGTCAATTATATTTACAAGATTAAAAGCATTCAGAGGTAGAACTTTATTAGAGTAAGAAATAATATTTATTTGTTAATAACTCAAAGTCTGAAATGAATATATCAAAAATAAACTTAAGTTTAACAAAACATCAATTTTGAAAAGCAGGAAATTTAATTGGCTCTACCTCTTTCGATATAATCACATGCAATGCAAACTGTCTGTAACAAAGTTTAAATCTCGATATTCATCAGAAATTTTATATTCCTGTATGTTAACATAGATATTTGTTAGACATATAAAGTTCTGGTATTTTCTATACAATCATTAACATTGTGCCTATGCATTCTTAGTAAGCCGCGCGTCACCTCGCCGCGAAAGTATTAGATTGCAAGCTTTGAGGTCAGAGTATTTATGCCCTCCAAAACTACGTAGTCCCAAACTAATATGTAATTATTTCCATTTTTATTAGATCCGAAAACTTTATTCAGCTTCCAACTGTTCCTCTCGTTCCATCATTCGGATAACCACAAATTTTGAAGCTTTTTTAGAGGAGGCGTACTTCTGTTCTTCGATGGTTTCCCTAAAAATGTAGCATCTATNCTATGCATTCTTAGTAAGCCGCGCGTCACCTCGCCGCGAAAGTATTAGATTGCGAGCTTTGAGGTCAGAGTATTTATGCCCTCCAAAACTACGTAGTCCCAAACTAATATGTAATTATTTCCATTTTTATTAGATCCGAAAACTTTATTCAGCTTCCAACTGTTCCTCTCGTTCCATCATTCGGATAACCACAAATTTTGAAGCTTTTTTAGAGGCGTACTTCTGTTCTTCGATGGTTTCCCTAAAAATGTAGCATCTATTGATTATTCGTTTGAAGACTTCTTTATTACATCCATTTCTTTTTGTTTGAATAACTTTTTAAACCTTTTTTTCAACAGTAAGAAAAATATTTTTGTATAATGATTCTATATCGCTGTAGAAATGATGCATTCAAATGATGTTTTTAAATGAAACAGTTCATAATTTATGAAATTTTATGGCAATTCCACAATAACTATCAAATTCAAGTTTTGTAATTTGATTGAAGCAACAGTTTTTTTTTTACTTAACTAGCTTTTTATTCTGTTTATCCTTGTACATTCTCTGTGCTTACAGTCTGTAAATATTATTTACAATATATAGAAATAGTGTACATAATATATACAAACATATTTACAAAACTGATATATACAGATATGTACAAATAAAATAAACAAAGCTAAAACAATAATTAAAATAAGCAACAAAAAAATAATCAGTTAAAAATAGGAAATAAAAATGACATATTCTAATAATTTCGCCATATATTCAGTTCGTATAATTCTTAAAGAAAGAACTACGCGCAATAATTTTTATCATGGAAAATATGGACTGCAGTTCCTTTAAAAATCAAGACTAATGAAAAAAGCTAAAGTTTTTTCGTGCAGATGATATTGATTCTAAAGAATACAGAAATTCTGATTCAAGTTAAATAGCTTTTTCTCAAGTTCATTTTGATTACTTTAGCATCAGTGCAAATGTTTGCGTGATTGGATAAGAATTTCTGAAACTGACTGTGGATATTTTCGTTGCACACTCTGCTATCCATCTATCACATGGAACAGGCAATTCATTTAAGAATTTTTCCCATTTCTGAATAAGGCTGGGAATTTTTATTCAAATAGAATGTTCCATGTCCAATGAGAAGCATATTTTCTGTTTTCCATTAATTTTACCAAATAAAAGTATACATAAGTTTGTTAGGTTTTTTTCCATTCGTTAAATTCCCAACAGGGTCCATAAATTATTCCCAAAACAACGTCACTTCCACTAAAACCCAGCATCTAAATGCGACGTCTAGCAACCTATAGTTTAACTGAATTTATTCAAATTTCTTCATTTCATATACCCAAACTTTGCAAGATCGTAGCTCAGTCAATTCTTAACCGATTTTAATGAAATAAAGTTTTTTAGAAAGAGCATCAAAGATTTTACATGGCAATGTCAATTAAATTTCAATTTTCATTATGGGGGTGTTAGTCATTAGGGTGGGTTCTTTGGTATAAGTTAGACTGCAATTGGACTATAATAATAAATAAATATTATAACAGAAACAACTTAATCTTTTTCATTTCAACTATTTACTATTATTTATCAAGTATTTAATCAAAATATAACAAAACTTTAAATTCTTATGTAGAATCAATCTTGCATTTAAACAATTTCATGTTAAATTTGCACATTAATTTTAAGAAAAATATGCTTACCTCAAATAATATCTAAAATTTTTTGTATTTTCAAGTAAAGCACCCTTCTAGAAAAAGTTACTCGGTGCATTAAAAATAGGAATATTCATTGACTTGCATGAACTTTAAATCGTTCATTGCGCAGTCTAATCTCTGATCTGAATGTAATAATACTTACAAGTATCAACATGAGTAACATAAAAAATTTTCTAGCCTGACTTTTGGTATCATAATGGATTAGAGTCTTCTTTAATTAAAGGCTTGAAAGTACTTTTTTGTTCAATTTGGGCCAAATCAATAATGAATGATTAATTACAATTAAATTGAGATTGCCAAAAACCTATAGGCCAGCCACACGTTTGGGCATCTTTCCATATTTAATGTTTCGAAATTCTAAATAGTTAATTCGAATAAATGCATTTGACACATAAAAAAGATATCTCTTTTTTTCAATGACTCCCAATAAAGGATTAGGAAGAAATAGCACGAGTAAAATTTTATCAGACCAATGGGGGATATTCACGAAATTTTAAATTTCTTTAAAATGGGCTAATTTTGTATATATTTGCGTGATATTTACAAAAAAAGGTGTACCAGACCCTGAAATTCATTAGTTTTTCTTTAATTTGATTTTTATTTTCACAATCCCATTACCCAAATTTCATTTTTATGACGTCACTTCAGTGTAAACAAATTTGATAACATGTAGAGTATAAAGTAAAAGATATTGAAATAAACATGTTATCAAATTTGTTTACACTGAAATGACGTCATAAAAACGAAATTTCGATAATGGGATTGTGAAAATAAAAATCAAATTAAAGAAAAAATTATAAATTTCAGGGTCTGGTACACCTTTTTTTGTAAATATCACACAAATATATACAAAATTAGCCCATTCCAAAAAAATTTAAAATTTTGTGAATATCCCCGATTCAAAATTCACACAAATAAATATTTACAATTAATTGTATCTTACTCTTATGGTAATTCACTTTGTAATGCTACAATATTTTAATCTTTGGATGCTTTTTAGTTTAGATTTAAATGGTTAAACTAATATTCTTCGGCTAATAATTCTCAAACTTCTTGTAAAAATTAATTTTTTTATTGAATAAGACTTTCTAAGCCACAATTTACTGCATTATTAACAAGGCTATTTGGGCAATTACTTAGCTGGCCTTGATAATCTAAAAATTAATTCCTTAATAGCTAAGTTTCTGTAATTATTTTTGTAGTCTTACGCTTTTTCCACTAATATATATATATATATATATATATATATATATATATATGTAGTACTGGTCAAAGCTACAGAATGGATTGTTTTCAATTTATCACTAAAGATAAAGAATGAACAAAATGTATGATGCATTCCTGAAAAATGTATAGAATTATAAAATTAATCTAAGCTAAATTTCCATGAAAACAAAAGCAGTGATTACCATATTTATAATCTGTGTAACAGTTCTGTAAACAGAATGGTTAAAAATTATGTAAATTAATTTTAAAATATATTTGAAATTTTAAGATATGTTGAAAAGATCTGCATTATTATTTTAAGAATTAGCTAGCTAGTGCAGTGGCACGAAATTACCCTCTAATGCTCAACGAATTAATTTAAAGCTTCATTTTTTCACAAAAAAATCTTAATTTCGTATGCCATTCGTAAGAGAATTTCATATTATACATGTAAATTGCAATTTTTGCCTTTCTTTTATGATATTTAGTAAGAAATCGGTTAGTAAAAAATGTTTCATTTTCTGCTAGATGAATCTGTAAAATTAAATAATATAGTATATTTTTATTTTATTGCTCAGATGAAAGTAATTTCTTTGCTTCATTTAGACTCGGTGTGTTCTCATTAGAATATTTCAAATGCAAATGTCATTTTTATATTACAATGGACATGACATGTATTATAGAAGTCTAACTATTTTAATTACAATTTGATTGCAGGCTTTTGTTATGCCAATAGAGTGGAATAAAAAGAAACTTTAAAAGACTAAAGATCTTTGTTCCCATATGAGGGATCTTTTGTTTTTATTTTTTGACAGATAACAAAAGTTGTATTTTCTATTGTGTTATCAGGTTTTTACAAAGCAAATAGAATTATAAAATACCCCACTACGTATCCTAAAGCTATATCTTCCTGAAACTAAACATTTTTTAATAATTTTGATTTCGGTTTATTTTCCTTTTAAAAATATATGTGAAATTTAAGATCACCAAGAAAAAATTTTATAAAAGTTAACATTTACAATGTAGGAACATATTGTGAGGTAAAGTTTTTACAATCATTTTACTAAAATTCAGCAAAATTTTTCAAAAATGAATGCCTAATTTTTTACATATCTTATTCCTGTTCTGTATTTTGCACGTACACCAGAGCGGGAAGGGTCCGCTTTTTCCAGACCCGAGACCGGACTGGACTTAATAAATTAGGTCCGAGCCGGACAGTTTACTATTTAACCTTTTTTTCCATAATCCTCCTCAGAGTACAAGTTTACAATAAATTTTTAGTTAAGATTTCAAAATCTTTTATATATGTAATATTCTTTATGTACAGTAAGGAGTTAAGCTACCAAAAAATACCAAAAGTTTTAACTTTATAAGTTTTCGATTTGCTTGGAACCCTTAAATATTAATTGCATATAATTTACTTAGTTGCTACTCAGCAAAATATGATTGCAACATAGGAGTCCTTTGTAGATGACATGATCGCTATGCATATGTCCTCCTTAACGAACAGAAATTTCAATAAAACGTTATCGAAATAAGTTTTAACTCAATTGATTGCTCAGAAAACACCGGTTGTACGTGGTGACACTGCACAAAGCGCAAAATCATTTCTTTGTGATGGTGAGAGTGCAAGATTTGACAAGAGTTAGATCAATTTCATGTTCACAATCTCCCAAAGCAGGCACACAATTTCATTTATGCAAATCATTGAAATTCTTTGTATAAATGCGTTAACAATTTGTAAATAAATGCGGATTTTTCTGAAATGTACAAATTTATTTTTGAATAAATATTAATAAATTCTGGTACTAAATTATAGTTGGCTGCAAAAAAAATGAGACTGAACACCTATTTTTTCACGCTTTGTGGAAACGTATTGAGACGTTTTAGAGGAAAACTATAAAAATAAAAGACAACGAGAATTTTGTGAACTTTAAAATGGTCAAACAAAAAAGTTAATTAATTAAACTGGTACTTCGTAATTATTTGAAAACACTTACCAAACAAATTGTTTTGCTTTGCAAAGTTTCTACTTGATTTCTTCGGAATGGAAACGTTGGAACAGCTTGAAAACGCCTTTGCGACATCGCAAATTTCTCGATCAACTTATTTTCGAAAGCTGAAAAAAATTCGACAAGGAGAATCTCTCAAAAGAAGAAAAGGAAGTGGACGCCCTCGAAAAATTATTGGAAAATTCATTCAGAAAACAGTCGCAATTGCTCTCAAAAATCCCTATATTTCTGGGAAAAAAATTGCAAACCGACTTCAAACTGAAGCCGACATCTCTGTGCATGAAACCACAGTTCAGAGAACACTGAAAAAAAGTGGAGTTACAAAAATTGGCAGAAAAAATCGACTTCTGATTACAAAAGAACATCAAGAAAAAAGATTAAATTTCGTGAAAGATTGGAAAGACTACATTTTTGAAGATGTTTGGATAACTGATGAGTGCGTATTTCAACTACACAGAAACAAAGTACAAATGTGGTCGTCAAAGAAATGTCCAAGACCAACAAAAGCGGTTCCAAAGTTCGACCAAAAAATTATGGTTTGGGGAGCACTTTCCTATCGTGGGTTTTATTTGAAAATTTTAGACGGAAAAGCCACAATCGACAGTCAAAGATATTGCCAAATTATAGCTGAATTTATGCCTTATGCTGATGCTTTATATGATGATGGATGGATACTCCAACAGGACGGAGCAACCCCGCACACGTCAGCAAAGACAAAAAATTGGTTTTCTGAAAATAATATCCAGTTTTTGCAATGGCCACCAAGTTCTGCTGATCTTTCTCCAATCGAAAACGTGTGGCAGATATTGAAAAATGACGTTGAGAAGAAAAATCCGAAAAATATATCCGATTTAAAAGAAAAAATCCAAGAAAGTCAACACATTTTGACATCTGAAATGAAGTCCAATTTAATGAAATCAGTTTCAGTTCGTTTGAATGAAGTTATTTCTACAAGAGGAAAACAAATTAGACTTTGATGCTTTATACTTATATTCCTTCATATATATATATGTTATGAAAGGTTATAAAAATGTCTGCCTAAATTTAAAATATTTTTTAGAAAATCTTGTTGCCATGGCAACTAAGAGAACATCAAAATTAAAGTAAAAATCGAAAAAAAGAAAATAGTTTAAGAATTAAATTCGATCTTAAATAGAGATCATACTTCTACTATCATCATAGTCTTAAATCACTCAATTATAATAGTATAACATTTTGAGATTACAATACAAAAAAGAGAGATTAAAAATTCGCTCTCTACCACATTTTGTGCATATTTGAAAAATATTAATTTTTCAAAAAATGACCAATTCGCAATAAATATTGCAAAAAGTCAATCAAATGAATATTCTCAGCATGTACAGAACTAATACACTAAGGGAATGCAAAAGAAACTCAACCTGAATGGATAAAAAAACATCAAAAATTTTAAGTCGTAAAATTTTTAGGCAAAAAGAGACAGGGGGTAAATAACGTAAGCAGTACCCCTAGCAAGGATTATTCAAAATAAAATCAAGAAAATCAAATTTAAGTAATTGCTTATATGCAGTAAAAATATAATTTTACATAGCACTTTGAGTGTAAAATGGAGAAAAACAAGATCTGTGAATATGTTTTCTACATTTTTCACAGTAATTTCATTTCTTTCAACTGCAATGTTTACAAATTTCAAAATGGTATAAACTTATTTAAAACCCACTATCCAATGCACATACAACATTTGGGAAAAATTTTATTTGTGTTTGGCGTAAAAAATGGATTTTTGTTTTTAGCGTCAAATTGTTCCTTCATTGTGTGAAACTAATTGTTCAAAAGTAATATGCCTTTTTTCTAGTCTCATTTTTTTGCAGCCAACTATAGCTACTAATTTTTTACAGAAATTCAATTTCCAAAAATTATTCTTATATAGCATTATTGAATTCAAAATGGCCTTCAACTTCAAATAAGAAAATATCTAAAAAATTATAAATTATGTTTCAACTTCCATAAAAAGACATTGATTTACTAGAAAAATAGATGTTTTCTAAGTAAGGAGCGCTAGTTGCTAACTTCCATATTGTTTGAATGGAATTTATGTAATATACTTATTATACAATGTCATACATACAGTGCAGTGTAGTGTTTATTTAAGTAATTTTCATACATTTTGATGTGTTGTCAATTGTCGTTATGAGGTTTGATACAGACTTGTCAATTAATTGACAAAACTTGCTGATAAATATACTGGAAACGGAACTTCACAATGACTTTATAGTTGTAAAATTAAGCTTCTCGGTAATGTTACCAAAAGTACTTAATTTGGTTTTTGCTGTTACTTCATTGATCCTTGTTATCACAGTTTAATTATGCATGTACAATAGAATTTCTTGTTGCTTCAAATTCAAGTCATTATATTTAAATAACATTTAGTTACAGGCATAACGGGCTTAGGGTCCGGGCACGGTCAGCCTACGGGCCTATTTTTATGGGTACCGCTACGGACAGGCCACGAGCCCTACCCTAGCAAATATTCAATGATCTCCCAAAAATCAAATTATTCATTTTAAGTTAAGACATTTTGAAATTTGAATCAATCATTCTTTAAAAATAGGCTTTCAATTTCAATGAGGCTTTAACAACCATGTGTGAAACGTATTCTTAACCCTTTGGAGTCCATAATTAGTTGGTGCTTATGTTAGAAATTTTGACTGTAGATTTTTTCTAAAATAAAGACCTATAAAATTATATATATATATATATATATATATATATAT
>CABFPE010000727.1:260329-300693 GCA_900660155.1 Hofstenia miamia
TTACATAGCACTTTGAGTGTAAAATGGAGAAAAACAAGATCTGTGAATATGTTTTCTACATTTTTCACAGTAATTTCATTTCTTTCAACTGCAATGTTTACAAATTTCAAAATGGTATAAACTTATTTAAAACCCACTATCCAATGCACATACAACATTTGGGAAAAATTTTATTTGTGTTTGGCGTAAAAAATGGATTTTTGTTTTTAGCGTCAAATTGTTCCTACATTGTGTGAAACTAATTACAAGCGCAAAACATCGCTTAATCAAGATAAAACACGTTATGATTGCAATACATTAACCTGCTTCAATTTATTACATAGTTCGTATTTGCAAAAACTTTCTTAAAACAATCAAAACCTCTTTTCTTAAATAGATTCTCTTCAGAATGATGTGTTAGAGCAGGAGTGGGCAAATTGGACCAACTACATCAATTTGTATAACCTTAGGGTTAATTTTATGTTCATTAGCATTATTGAAAAGATGGTTATCTCAATGTTAATGACTTATATATGCTTTATGTAAACTCAAACTTCCATGAATTTCTTAAAAGCTTTGATGACGTTTTCAAGAAATGTTAAAAGCTCATATCTCACGATCTAATAAGAACTGATTTTTTACTTGGCATGGCTGACCAGGGTTGTCCAGTTCATATATATTAAATTGCTTAGTCTAGTTGTTGCTCAGATGCGTCTTAAGATCTCTTGATTTTCTGAACATTAGTAAGGAGGATTGTTTGAACTTTATATAAAAAAATCTGAAATATTTTTTGTTTCAAAGTACTTCTGACACAGAAATAATTTTTAACAGAAATTTTTACGATTTAATTGGGTATATTCACTAATGAATGTCTCAATATCTCTAAATTTCCATATTTCGGAATAAAGTTGAACGGAATTGTTCGGAAATGTGAACAAAACGGCTTCTACCTTAAAGTTCACAGTCAAATCTTTATAATTTCAATTGGAAAGCTATTTTATATAAACATTTTGTACCACATTGTAACTAGTTCTGTTGAAATATATGACATGTTCGCCTATATTTATCCTCTATACTGTGGTGTGTCATATATTTGACCTATTAACTGTTGTACATTTATTACTCCACCATATGGCACAAGTCTAGGAAAGCAAATTGCTGGTGGACTGTGTTTGCACGTATCAAATGTTTAACAAAATATTTTATTATAAGATTTTAGAAGGTAAGGCGATATGTGATCACCAAATCTTTCCAATTCGATATCAAATGAAAAATAGGTCCCCAACTAAATCTAAGAATATTTATAACTATAGAATGTGACTCAACTCTACATTCAAGCATTTAAATATGCGATTTATCTGTACATTTATATATATATATGCACAGATAAATCGCATACTTCAATTACATACATTAACATATTAAATGATATATATATATATATATATATATATATAATTTTTTTATATGTTATTATATATAATTGCAAAAAATGCCAATTGGTTGAGAGTAGAGCCAATTCACTGGTTTGTTGCAAGAAAAAATCAGAGAAACTATCATGCAATCTACGCAAATTTTTTTTCAAAGCTATTTGAAAACCGTGTGGATTAAAAATTGTCTGTTTATTTCCCCATGAGGCGTTATCTATACAATGAGGAATACGTTGATCTGTGATTCAACATTGCATAGCATTTTTATTTATTGTCTTTAAGCGTGTTTTTCAATTCGTTCAAACTGTTTGCTTTATTATCTAGTAATTATGAAAATATATTAGAAGCTATTTAACCAATGGCGTTTAAAAGCAGTAGATTTAGATTTAGAGAGCATTAGTCAGCGATCACCGTTATATATTCATTATTCTAAATATATCAATGATGTAATTTGTTGCAATTTATGCAATTTGAAAATACTAATTGAATAATTTCCTAAACATGCAATATTGCCAATGAGATTCTCTTGGTGTGACAACCACATATCTGGTTAAAATAATAATTTCTGAATGTCTTAACCTTAAACTGCATGGATTTATCTTAACGGAAGTCCGTTTCTCCACGTTTATGAATAATTTTCTCCAAGCCTTTACGAAATAGGTTGTATGTAGTGTTGAAATCTTGTACTAAATTAATTTTCTGTGCCTAAAGTATTTGAAAAGATTAACTAATTTTAACCTAAAATTCCGTTTTTTAAAAAAATTATTTCTGTCCAAACCTATTGTACAAATTGGTATAACGTTTGAATTAGACTGAATCAACAACGAAATGTAGGTAGAGCCCTCAAACCAAGGTTGCCGTCGAGGGGGAATGTTTGGGAACGCAGTTCCTACAAACTCTCCATGTTGGGGAACGCTTAGGTACGCCGAAGTGCTGAGAAAATTGGAGTACAACCATAAAGAGTTATGATTCTATTCTAAATTCCTTGGATATAACATTCTATGATGGCCACTACTCCATTTTCAAATTTCTAGAGACAGTAGTATACGAAACTCTTGTATATCTTTTGTGATTTTAACTGATATGATAAACCGAAATAACAGAATCATGTCTACTGAATTAGCAACGCCCAGAGATGGAAGTGGACAGATTTTTGCAATAGTGTCCACCTCGCCCCAAGAAAGTTTATGTCCTCATCCATGTACACGTGTTCAACAATGCTCCCCGTCTCTTATTCCACTGTCCCGTATAGCCCTTCTAAGAACTATTTGCTATATTCTATTGTCCCAAATTTTAATAACATTACACCATCATAGCTAGATTTTGAATCATTTTTGTATAGAAGATGCAGAATCATCTTTCAAATGTCATTTGGTATTTCTACAATTAAAAGTCTAATATAATTTTTGCTGCTAATGCATAGTAAAAAAGATGATAGTAAAGTGAAATTCAATTTTTTGCTTAAAAAGCTCTTTTTAAAGCCAATATTTAACGTGTGGTAACAAGAAGTGAAGTTCAGATCACAGAACTTTTATTTGTACTAATGGATAGAATCAAATGCCACTAAGAGGAATGACATTCTTTGAAAATGCGAACGCTTTTAACTATATCCAGATAGGATCAAACGCATATTTCATATTAAGAAATTTCTTTACAATCTCTAAAATTTTTCGGTTCAGTTTTTCTTAACTCAAACGAGTTTAGCACCACTAGTGTCCCATGGGCACTCAATTTTTGCTCCATACCCGCATCATTGTTCGACCAACCCCACTTCGGTCTCCGGTAATTCCATGAAATATTAAGNTATATATATATATATATATATATATATATATTAGTGAAATAGGGCCAATTCCTGCTTGCATTTAGGAAGACAGCATGTGAAAAATGTTTTATATAAAACATAACTAGTAATTTTGAAGAATATTTTACTGTTTTGCTCATTAAAATTCATCTATTCATTAGGAAATTGCTTAAAATTTTCTTAGGCCCTATCATTAAAAAAACACTCTGTATAGGAATTTATAATCAATTTTTAATAATCACTGAAAGAGAAATTAATGTTAAATCAAGATTTTACGTCCTTTGTTGAATAAAAAGGTGATTAAGTTAATGCATGCCTGACTACTATTAAGCAAATTGCTGAAAGTAGTGCAATCTAAGCATTAAGCACACACATTTGCTGGACCAAAATTATCTTAGTATTTACTAATATTATTTTTTCTGAATTCAAAATTTTACTCTATTCTTATCCGTAACAATATAATTGTAGATATATGTTATAATGAAGTCGCTACAAAATCACATTGAAGTTCCAATGCACTTATATACTATAAGTAAAAAAAGGAAATTTGAAATTTTTTTAATTGAAATGCATCAAGAAATATAATATTGATTAAATCAAGTATAATCACTTAGGAATACATTCAAAATTATGAAAGACTCAAATGCCCTAATTTACAATTAATGGCTAAAAATACAGCTCTTCATCTCGTTTTTTGAAGGAACAGTTTTGTCTAAAGTAATGCTGCTATATATATTATGACATCGGTAGAGTGCACGGAGGTGCACGAACGTTAGAACGAGTACTAACTAATTCTCTATTTACAATTGTTTCAATGGTTTATATACAATGATTCTCACTACAATATTTACAAATATTTGGTTACACCAGTAGACATAGCAAATACGAAAACAGCGACTGGCCGATAATGATACCTAGGTACTTGCCACCACAATATATATATATATATATATATTTCCGAGTGCATGCTCTGCATCTATGCAAAAAATAACTGTATTTTGTCAACATATGTGATTTACGATGATTTATAAGTTCCTAAAATCTAAAGAAATGTAAGCCACAATAATGTTATGATGAATTAGAATTCCAATATATGTTTACATATGTTTTAAAACAACAGTTATATGCATTAAAATTTTACTAATTTCTTTACATTTTTTAAAAATAGAAACTGATGAAAGCTTACAAAAGTTGTTTAGTAATATAATCGAAAACTTCATTAAAACAATTTTGAAGGGTTATAATTCAAAAACGAATAAAATATCTTAGCACCATTTCCTTGTCTGACGGAAGCACCCGCCTCTACCAAATATATTTCGCTAACAACCGCATACTAACATCATAAAAATGACAAAAGCAAATGCTCTGTATAATATTTTGGTACTTGCTTTATGCTTTACTGTAAAACCTTTCTTCAATTGCATTATTTGAAAACAGTCTTCAGATGGAAGAGGAGCGAAGGGAGACGGCGTCTTCCTCCTAATTATTTTTTAAGATTTCTGGAGGACTCCTTCCCCCTTCCACACCTACTGGTTGAAACATTTTTGGAGACAGAAATTCTGTAAAATTTAGTTCACCTATATACAATCGGATTTGATACTTCTTAATTTCACTGCTCAGCAGGGGCGTACGCAGGATTTTCTGACGGGGGGACATCATCGTCATTACCCAATGCGGGGTGAAGCCCGTGAAAATTTTTTAAAATATTGAGAAAATAGACCCTAAAAATGCATTTCACATCCTACATTTTAAATTTTTCAATTTTTTAGGAAAAATAGTTTGATTTATCCAGTCAAATTAAAATTTGGAAACCTGACAGGGGGACATTCCACAATGTCCCCCTCCTGCGTACGCCACTGCTGCTCAGTGTTTCTTTCACATTTTTCTGTAATTTATATAGTGAGTGCGCCTATGGACACGTTTGTTACACGTGCAATCCTTTTTTTGCTTGATTATGTCTTACATACAGGGTGTAACAAAAGTAACCAGACGCTTCATTTTACGAGAAATCTAACTTTATTCAGAAGAGTAGGAATAAAAAACGAATCATTCATCATAGAATATGCAATGTAGCGAGTCTAAAACAACTTACTGAGGTTATAATGTCCAAAACAATGAATCATAAAAGAAGAAAGTATTCATAGCAAATGTTCAAAATGATGAGCATCACGTGCAATACATTTGTTAACCTGGTCCAAGAATAGATCGGCACATCTTGTTCACCAAATCTAATGGTATGGCACGAATTTCTTCGGTAATAGTAGATCGTTGATAGTGCGTGGGTTTCCGCCATAAACTTTGTTCTTTAGTAAGCCCCACAGAAAAAAGTCTGGTACAGTCAGGTCCGGAGACCGTGCAGGCCAATCGATGAGGCCTCAGCGACCAATCCACCTGTTGGGAAACTGGTTGTCCAACCACTCTCGCACAATAAGTGAATAATGGGGCTGAGCTCCATCACAGTTAAATTTCCATAAATTGATGTACAGTTTTTTGCTTTCATTTTGCTAGCGTCTGGTTACTTTTGTTACACCCTGTATTTAATTGCGTTAAAACGTTGATATCTACTATATTTCTATTCTTGAATTATTGTTGTCTAATTAAATGAATCGAGAGTCGGCAGATGAAATCAAATGGTACGCTCAACTTCGTATTGGCCGTGCGCAGGGCTTAAAACTCTCTTAATTACATCACATCGACGCAAAAATGACAGAACAACATCGGTTTTTTAAACGCTTCCTAAAAGTTTTCTGTAAAAAATTGGAAATTTAGCGTCTCCACCTTCTATTTTTAACACCTTACACTTACTTGTAAATTACGAAAAAATTAGAATGAAATTTGTGATATACATAATAATGAATTTCTCTTGGACGACGTGCATATTTTTAAGCCTATTTCATAAGTGTTTAATCAAATTGTAAGTGAAGAGTCCCAATAATCGAAACATTATTCTTTCATTAAGATTGTTTTGTAATTTATCCACGATAATGTATGATACATCTCAAACTTTTACAAGACAGTTTTAAATGATTAGAAATAGAATAAAAGTCTAATAACTTCTTAATTTTTTTATTTGGATCAGAAAAAGGGAAATTTCGTTGGAATCTGATTAAAAGGGTTCATTTTTGTCGATTATATTCCAAATACTTTAGAGGTAACTACTCAAGTTGTTGTTTTATGAAATTTCGCATTTTTCTGAGATAAATGAAATTAAACTTTGCAAAACCGTGTTTTCAAGGTTTTGTATATTCGTAAATCAAACGACTAGATATATATTGTCCTCGAACTTCGTACTTCCCTCCTGCTGTTTGATTACTTTGAAAATTGGAAAAGCTGCTGCAAATAAATATATTTCCTCATAGTTATAGCATGGATTTCTAGAAATCTATGGAACTAATAGTAAAGTTGGTTGAACGTATCAAAGAACTGTAAAAATGTGCTGTTTTTAAGGCTTAGTAAGAAACTAACTTGCCTCCAATTCTGAATAAGTATTAATTCAAGAACTATTTCTGAAATATTATATAACATATCGAATTTGATTTCATTGAAGCTGATAATTAAATCAGAAGAAACTATTGTTTATGATGCAAGTCATGGTCGCAGGTGTTGTTGGGGGCAAGAATGAGCAGCTAGCCTACACCCCCTCAACGTTGTTGTACATTCAACAATTATATCATTGAAATAGTTTTGCAAAAAGTTTTACTCAATATACAATACTTATTTTGTAAAATACAGATCTCATATAGAACAATTTTGTTCAGGGATTTGACGAAATTGAAATATCCTATGCAAATTGTGCTAAGTTTGGCATGGTTTGAAAATGCGAGGCATAACCGAGGGAAGAATTAATGTCGAAAATTAATGATTATATAAATGTTGCGAATCATTATATATTTTATTACAGGTTATGACATTCTTAACAATACCGCAAAACGTTTAAAATATGTTTTAATATTAATAATATACACTGAAATCAGGGTTTTGCAATTACAAATTAGAGGCCTATATTTTGGAAATATAATCAACGTCAGTACTTTTTTTGGAGTAGGTGAATCGACTGTACTTGTACAGGCATCCAAACCTATTTTCAATATTGAATTTCTGTTGAATGTGAAAATATAAACAAAAATTCAAATTAATCATGCTCTTTATTAGGGATTTATCTAAAAAATAGCCACCAAACATATGTTCACTGTATGTAGGGGAGACCGGGGCTAAGAAAGCACAATTTACAAAATATGCTCGTTTTTCAGGGATGTGAGAGATATTTTTAAAATAACTGAAACACCTAAAAACCCTAAGTATCCCTCTAATTAATGAGTGTAATAATTGTTTCCCAGTTATAGATGTAATTTACTTTACATTTTGAAATCTGATCTGAAACAACTTACTTCATGCAGGGGCAAGTTGTCCCAGGCAATGGGGCAAGTTGTCTCATGCTTACTTTACTCACAATAAACGGCAATTTCATAACATATCGAACTAGTCTAAGGTTTTATTGGTGTTGCAACAGTTTTATAAATACTTATTACTTGGTGCAGGAAATATATGATACATATTGAAACAATACCAATGAAAAATTATGCTCGTCCTTTCGAGAAACGTATCTTTTCAAACTTACAAGCAAAACAAAGAACACTTTAAAAATCGTGTGTGATATACATTCTTTAGACTGGAAACAAATATGGTCAAAATCTTCATAGCAAATCAGCAGAACAACTCAATATTAACAATATGTAAAATATGATTTGAAATTATATCATATACTTGCAAATTTAGTTGTACTATTATCCAAATACATTCTAAAAACATTTCATGAATGAGCAATAGCTGCCTGGATATAAGACTGTGGCAACTGGTTGCCGTACTGCTAGATCGGCATGCCTATTCCGGAATGTCAATATCTTTGGTCTTACAAAATTTATAGGCTAGTTCTCTGATATCTTTGGACGCTAATCCATAATATATTTGGGCCGTTTTCTTTATATAACAAACCAGCATTTCTTCGTGTTGTTCATACAATACTTTTCGCGGTTTTGTATAGCCGATTGGGACATCCAATCCATGCACTTCTTTTCGGTGTTGTACTTCTCTACATATCAGCCCAACGTTTTATAGTTTAGACCATGGTAATTCGCTGCTTGCCTTGTGATTGACATCGGATGAAAGCCTGCATAGTTGTTGTATGAGCTCTTTTCGGTTTTTCGTGAGCATTTGCGCATGATGAATTCCAAAAAAAAGGTACATTAATTTGTTACAAAGCTACAATAAATACCAAAATAGCTTAGTCGTTTTAATCTAATATAGATTCCTACTATGTATTTACCATAATTACTCCATATGTATATACTTGAAATCGTTGTTAAATGTCATTAATTATAAAATTATTCATACAACATCTCATGGGGCAGGTTGTCACAGCCTGAGACAACTTATCCCAACGTGCCTGTGACTATAAAACACACCCCAGGTAAAAAAATATGCATGGATCAGAAAGGAAAATTAGGCAAAATTTAAAGCAAATGGTATTACTTATATGTAAAGAGAAACCATGTTACACAAACATTCTATGTTTACAAAATAACAAACTTTATTAATCTCGAAAATCTTGTTTTTATCCCATTTTTAACAATAAATTCGAATTTGTTGTGAAACACGCGGTGGATTCGAATGTAACTTTGACCTAAATACATGATTCCTTCAAGGATAAGATCTATGTTTAGCCTTTGGGGAATTTGTTTGCTAATCGCTTGCAACAGCAAGCGAGACAACTTACCCCTGTGACTTCTTGCCCTGGTCTCCCCTATCAACATTATTCTAAGGTTTTGAAAAATCATTGACTATAACATGCTTTTCATACTCTATTTTAAAATATAGATTTTACATTTGCGTTCTTTTTAAAATCTTTCCATTTTAACAATAAATAGCGTAAGTGGTCAGATTTGATCACTTTCATTCTTTGATCTCATATTACATGCCAACTTTGAGTCACCAATTCACAACAATTTACGAAATTTTATAATTTAGTTCAGTAGTTTAATTTACACATACAAATCGATTAATAACAACCAAAAAGGCAGTAATTTCTTAAAAATATACCTGGAACTGAATACTAGATCAAAGAAACTGATAAACAATACTCAAATAAAATCAAAATATTGGAATTTCTCTTTTTCTTCAACAGTTTGCTGACTTTGAAACAAATTTCCGATAAATATTCGGAAAGCACCAAACATAAATCGATTTAAAAAATTGCTGAAGGAAAACCTACTCGCAAACCAATATGAATATGGGTATAACACTAAATCAAATGTTTGGAGAAATTACTAGCTGCAAATTTTTTTTAATCTATATGTCTTTTTTATTTTATTGTACTTTTAATTGTTTTTTATTTACTGTTCTGTGTAGCTTTTATTTTTTCTTACTTGTCTATGTTGTATATATTGNCTCGGCTCGGCTCGGCTCGCCACATAAAATCTTTGAATGAGGCTCGTTTTAGCTGGGCTTTTTTTTTAAAAATATTGTGCTCAAAGACTTTTTTACATAGCTCTTCCTATTATTGAATAAACATTTCTTAAATAAACTTATAGGAAAGGCATACTGACTGCAAAAAATAAGAAAAATCTCCATAATCAAATTAACAAGCAGAACTATAAACTTGCTTTGCCTAAAGTAGGCTCATTTTGGGCTCGTTGTATATCAAATACTGTACTCAAGTTGGACTCGGCTCGCCTCGCCTCGCCTCGTTAGAAGCTCGGCTCGTTGACAAATCTGGTGTGAAAGATGGTGCATGTGGATTTGCAATGATCGTATGAAATTGGAAATTACATAAATAACAAGTTTATTTTGATTTCCGATATTTCTATTTAATTTTGCGCAAATTTTTTATTTACTGTTCTGTGTAGCTTTTATTTTTTCTTACTTGTCTATGTTGTATATATTGTTTTAATTTGGTAAATACTGGTACATTAAAGTTGCTTATTGTAAGGTTTGCAATTTTGTAAATATGTACATTTGAACGATTTTAAGAAAATATAAAAGCTATGTTTCTTCCGTTGTCCAAACATTTCATGAACAATTCTATTACCTGCAAAGGTCGCTCTAGTCGGATTGTCTTTATGCAAAGCAATCAGAGAAATGTGGACTTAAGCGATAAGTGTTGGGTAAACTGAAAAACAAATATTTTGTAGATATTATGCCTTCATTTTGCCAAACCAGAAGCAAATTTGAGAACAGATCAACTTCCTGAAACTGTGTAAACTTTGCCTTAAATGTTTTTGGAAATGAACATAACATTAGTTGTGAAAACTTTTTCACAATTTTCAGTTGTACTATATTTCTAAAAAAAGTATCAGTGGTTGGTGCAATGCAGTAAATAAGAAGAGAATTCTGTAGTCAAAAAATTTCGAATTCTCTGCCATTATAAAACTTTAGGTTTTTGTTGAAAGAAAAATCAGTCTCATGGATCAAATGCCGAGCACCGGGGCTTTTGCAAAACGTTTGTTATTTGCTGTATTTGGTCATATGTTTGATATAACATCAATTAATTCCTGGGATGTCATTAAAAAAACGCGACAAAAAAAATTTGAAAAAAACATACATTATTTAGCGGAGCAGATCCCCGATGCCACCCCAAAAATTAGGTCGGTATTTCTCCAAAGATGCGCAATTTACACAAATTTTAGAGAAACGTGTCATATGTCGTGACAATAAGGCCAATATAACTTGTGATGTCTTCCAAGAAGCGATAATTTTGAAGTAAAATTATTTTCACGTGTGAAACAGATTTGTCAACGAACAGACATTTCTAAACTCAGCTCGTTTAAATTTTATGTAAGTTCGGCTCGGCTCGGCTCGGCTCGCCACATAAAATCTTTGAATGAGGCTCGTTTTAGCTGGGCTTTTTTTTTAAAAATATTGTGCTCAAAGACTTTTTTACATAGCTCTTCCTATTATTGAATAAACATTTCTTAAATAAACTTATAGGAAAGGCATACTGACTGCAAAAAATAAGAAAAATCTCCATAATCAAATTAACAAGCAGAACTATAAACTTGCTTTGCCTAAAGTAGGCTCATTTTGGGCTCGTTGTATATCAAATACTGTACTCAAGTTGNCTCGCCTCGCCTCGTTAGAAGCTCGGCTCGTTGACAAATCTGGTGTGAAAGATGGTGCATGTGGATTTGCAATGATCGTATGAAATTGGAAATTACATAAATAACAAGTTTATTTTGATTTCCGATATTTCTATTTAATTTTGCGCAAATTTTCTGAAGGCCTTCAATTTTGACCACTCTAAAGGGTATCAAATTTTCATGGCTATGCAATGATTGCAAGAAACGATCTGCAATTCTTTAGTTGTTATGCTTACAATAGTCGTAACCCAGAGGATAGGGATAATTGATAATTTTTGCAATCATTATCATCATCATCAAATTCTGAAACTCGGAGAGGATTAGTGATTGTCTACACGAATATAATTTTTTGCGAAGGAAGAGGGAAAATTAATTTTGATATACACCTCTTATTTATTCACATAGTCACATGTTTGTCATCTCAACTACTTCGCACAAGTATACAAATTACACATAAACTAGGCTAGGCTGGGCAAAAGATGAGCCGAAATTTCAGTCAGTTTGGGTTAACTATTACACAATGTGCATTTGATTTAACACAGAAGCAGTGAATGCCATATAAGCTATCAACAATGCATTCAGTCTAATGGGACTGGGGTTATAAATGAAGAAACTGAGATCGCAGATTTCACAAAAAAAACTCAAAATCAAAACGAAAGCCAATTTTGGCTAAAATATATGTCATGCTTTCGAGCCATATGGAACATTAGGAACAGAAATTTACGTGGAACTTGGACGCAATGCAGTGGTACTATGCAGGGGCGTACGCAGGATTTCCTGACGGGAGGGGGGACATCATCGTCATTACCCAATGCCAACATTTTTGAAAATATTGAGAAATTAAACCCTAAAAAATGCATTGCACGATCCTAGATTTTAAATTTTTCAATTTTTTACGAAACATTTTTTGATTTATTTAGTCAAAATCAATTTTAGAAACCTGACGGGGGAGGAGACATACCACCATGTCCCCCCTGTTTACACCACTGGCAAGCCTACTATGTAAAAATGAGTCCAATAATTCTAGTTCAAATCTTAAATTTACATTTAAGAAGGACATCATTGCACGATCAACTATCTTCATCGAGCCTCTAAAAAGCAATCACAGACTGGATATAGGAAAATGAGTAACCTAATATAAGATCCAACAACGTCATTGGGAAGTTCCAATTGGTGAAGATCATGTATCATGACATATTGAGATCTTCAAGGAAAATAAGAAGCCATTCATGACTATGTACAAAATTATTATTAATTGCATCAGTAATAGTAAATGCTATAATTTATGAAAAGATTTGTTAAGTTGATATAAAATACAGCAATTTACAGCTGAATTCATGATTAGGGAGTTTATTATTTGTGTCCAAGAAGTTTGTATTTTGCCCACAAAAATTGACAGAAAAACAAAAACATTTTGCGTTGTATTGACCCAATGATAAAATCTAATTTACTTCAAACCGAGTTAGGGTCGTGTCAGAAAATTATATAATATTACGTATCAATTCAAGTAAATTCGTTTATAAGAAATTCATAATCTAAATTATGGAAAACACTTTAAGATGTGAACAAATTTATATAATTTAAGAACAAATTTAATTACAAAAGATAAACGTAGTTGCAAATCTATTGATTACTTCATTAATTGCTTGAGTGTAACTTTGAAGTGTTTGTAACATCAGCAAAGATTCAATTCGTTCTTCTCTCATTTTACTGCGAATAGATGTAAGTGTTCGCTCTTAATTTGAAAACATCCTTTCTGCTTCGACAATTGCTGGAATGTTGGGAGATTTTAAAGAAGAGGTTGGGCGATGAAACCCAAACCGTAGGTCTATATCAGTGACGACAGCATCTATAGTAATATAATACATTCTATGGTAGTCTTCCACAAATGATTCACTTCATCATTTTATGACACGATATATCGATCTTTTTGGATTCTCGGTTTTTCTAAAACAATATCCAAAGTTTTAGAAATCTGTGTCATTTCATCAAACAATTTGTAAAACTTCTGTTGATCTCAATCATATTTTGANCATTGCACGATCAACTATCTTCATCGAGCCTCTAAAAAGCAATCACAGACTGGATATAGGAAAATGAGTAACCTAATATAAGATCCAACAACGTCATTGGGAAGTTCCAATTGGTGAAGATCATGTATCATGACATATTGAGATCTTCAAGGAAAATAAGAAGCCATTCATGACTATGTACAAAATTATTATTAATTGCATCAGTAATAGTAAATGCTATAATTTATGAAAAGATTTGTTAAGTTGATATAAAATACAGCAATTTACAGCTGAATTCATGATTAGGGAGTTTATTATTTGTGTCCAAGAAGTTTGTATTTTGCCCACAAAAATTGACAGAAAAACAAAAACATTTTGCGTTGTATTGACCCAATGATAAAATCTAATTTACTTCAAACCGAGTTAGGGTCGTGTCAGAAAATTATATAATATTACGTATCAATTCAAGTAAATTCGTTTATAAGAAATTCATAATCTAAATTATGGAAAACACTTTAAGATGTGAACAAATTTATATAATTTAAGAACAAATTTAATTACAAAAGATAAACGTAGTTGCAAATCTATTGATTACTTCATTAATTGCTTGAGTGTAACTTTGAAGTGTTTGTAACATCAGCAAAGATTCAATTCGTTCTTCTCTCATTTTACTGCGAATAGATGTAAGTGTTCGCTCTTAATTTGAAAACATCCTTTCTGCTTCGACAATTGCTGGAATGTTGGGAGATTTTAAAGAAGAGGTTGGGCGACACTTAATTGGCACCTTCATCCATTTTTTATGCTATAGCTTTGCTTCCCACTCCAATGGCGAAGCTGGATTTGGTATAAAATGTGCGTGCATTTCTTCTCCTACAAAGTCATTTGTCTCTGATGAAACCCAAACCGTAGGTCTATATCAGTGACGACAGCATCTATAGTAATATAATACATTCTATGGTAGTCTTCCACAAATGATTCACTTCATCATTTTATGACACGATATATCGATCTTTTTGGATTCTCGGTTTTTCTAAAACAATATCCAAAGTTTTAGAAATCTGTGTCATTTCATCAAACAATTTGTAAAACTTCTGTTGATCTCAATCATATTTTGAACACCTATCATAGCTTTTAATAGGTCCATACCTCCAATTTGAATTTGTCTTGTGGTAGGAAACACAACTCCCCCTACAAGGTCTAGCACTGCGATTCCTACAACAAATTCGGTCTTTTCCATTGAGTTAATGATTGAAAAGCAGTGTTTCTTGAATCAGTTGTTTGCCATTTAGTCATGCGGTAAAGGAATGCACAATATATTCCAAGAGATTTTAGAAACAAAATGAAAATGGCAGTGTGACGTTTAAAACCGTGTTCTGCAAAGTGATGCGAGTTGTTTTTTTGGAAACACAATAAGAATCAGTTTCTAAATTTATGCATGCTTTCCGAAGTTCGGCTTTTTGGTGCAATGATAATGATTTCATGCAAATGTTTCATCACTTTGTGCATTGATCCACAGCCAACTTATCTCTAAACAATACCACTATCTTCAGCTTCTGAGAGGCCACGATCACCTCGGATTCTCTTGGCTTTGAATAGTTGATTAGGTGCTGCAATAAGGTATACCAACTTCACAGGATACCCTTCACCCTTCAGATTGCTTATCGGATAATTTTCTTTTTATCATCAAGCAGAAAGAAAAAAGCGTTCTTTAAATCATTTTTACAAAAAACAAGCAAGAAACACATATCTCCTTACCGCATATTTTTAAGACGTTTTCGATAAAAAAACCCAATATTTCCTGTGTAATAGAGACACAAAGCATTTAAAAAATATAGTTCGACTCCAATTTTTATGCAAAACTTATTTTGTTAAATTAAATTTTGCAGGCAAATTGACAAATCTAAAACGCTCAGTAATGTACTGACAGAGATTCAAGAAATATGTTTAAGAAGAAAGCGGAAATCACTTATTTAATCTTATGGTAGTAGTAAAGAAATTAAGTAATAACTTTTTCGGTGAGAAGAAGGGTTGTGCCCATGGAGATAGCAGGTAATTACAATGATTTCTACCAATTTATTTTAAAAGTTAAGAAAAATCCACAGTGATTAAGGGGATCATAGGCAGGGGCGTACGCAGGATTTTCTGACGGGGGGACATCATCATCATTACCCAATGTGGGGCGAAGGCCCGCCAAAATTTTTGAAGATATTGATAAAATAGACCCTACAAAATGCATTTCACAATCTTAGATTTTAAATTTTTCATTTTTTTGCCCAAAAATTTTTTGATATATCCAGTCAAAATCAAATTTGGAAACCTGACGGGGGGGACATTCCACCAGTCCCCCCTGCGTACGCCACTGATTATAGGATGCACAGGAACCCTCTGGCTACGCCAATGAATTGAGTATGTATTGCTTAGAATTAACCGCAATGTTGAAGGTTTTCAACAGATAAATGATGATCATTTGATAAAGGTTTTCTAAGCTGCAAAAAGTTTATTCAAGAATGGCAGTAAAGCATCAAGTTTGATTTGAATTTCAAAAAGCATTTTAAAAAAAATAGAAATTTACAAATTTGGCATTCGATTTTAACTTTATCTCTACTTAAGTATTAAATTTTGCCATGACAGACTATATTGGAAATTATTGACCTTAGAAGCACAGTAAATATTTGCAAAATTTATTGCTAAACTAATTTTGATAGACAAATTTGTCCAAAAAATAATTGACTATTTATGACTTTTAGTCTTTATATTCATGTAAATGATACACATTATTTGGATAATTAAATAATGTAATTAAACAGTAGTAAGGATTTACGATCTCCAGGTGCTTTGTACTTAAATCTCTTATTCATAAATCTATTGAATTTTTACGAATTCTAAGAAGTATATGCAGTTAATTTTTACTGAAGGTTTTTAGCCAATTGGAATAGAATTATGCAAAAATTTAAATAAAAAATAAAAAAAAGTTTACATTTATTTATATGTAATTAGATGAGCTTGATCAATAATTAGGAAAACTGAAGATGCATTTCTATTTCTTCTACTAAACCGGAACTAAATTTCCTAAGCCATCTGCACATGTTTGTGTTTTATTCAAGAATCGCGGTTCTCTAATTATTTATTTATTTATCACAATCATGCGGTAGCATTATCAGTGGTTTTTTCAACTCGAGTCTGTAATTGTTACATTATCGTAAACACTGATTGTGTTTTGCTGCAACGAACAGGTGAAATCCAGTCTAGTTTTAATAGCTTGAATGTAAATATTATTGGTAATCCCTTATAGGTAATCCCTTCTAAAAGGTCACTGCAAATTATTCATTTTCGCCTACGTTAATAAATCATTCGGCGTAAATACTAGTTAATAACTAATTTCCTTGGGTTAGGCCTTCATTCTTACACAAAGTCGCTTAATGTGTAATGACTGTAATGCTTCATGTGACGAATGGTGTTAATCTCATGGTTTCATCAAAAATATTGTTCCATCAATTAGAGATTGATTTTCATTTTTCGATGGTGGAACGTCTGAAACTGCTTCTTTGTAGAAACATGTGCAAACAAAGATGTCATAAATGTTTTTAAATTTTATTAATTCAACTCAACATTTTTGGAATGTATGGCTGATTTTCGCTAATTGAAGATTTTCAAATTTATTGAGACCTTGCAAATTGTCATATAGAGTGTCACTCCCTCTATATAATGACTGAAAATAAAGTCAATTTTAGATAAATCATGCAAAACCACATTCCATTTCAAGATTTTTCAATTGATTCTTGACTTAAGTGGAAAAGTCACAACAATATAATTTATAATTTGTAATCAGACTAAAGTTACTGTTAATCAAAAGTTTGAAAAAGCTGCAAAAACTTTATAAGAGTCTAAAAGAAACTTTTACGATTGAAATTCTAGTTTGTGTACTTCTTGCATTATCATATTTAATTTTTATTATAATTTAATAATGTATTTTTGTATAATACCCTCAATTTCCTAATCACAAGACAATGAATGTTCTCTTTGGAATGATGGGAATCTTGTAGGAAAGATTTTATGCGCGTTTAAATCGACCAAGTGCGAAGTGCCAAAGCAATATATTTGCAAATAGATACAATTAAACTACAAACAATATATATATATATATATATATATATACATATATATATATATATATTATATATATATATATATATATATATATATATATATATATATATATATATAATCAGTAAATGTGTTTAGCATGTTTGTGTCTCTGATTGTATTTTGTCGGTGTTAAAGTACAATTTGTAATTTTTTTTAAATGTTTGTAATTTTTTTCTACTCTAATCTCATTTTCTAAATCAATCCAAATATTAGAGGCTGCTCGGTGAAAACTAGGATAGGAAATACTCCTGCAAATATACTTCTGTGATCGAGGATTTACTTTTAAGTAATTATCAAGAAAAGAAATTGATTGTCGGCCATATTTATACTTAAATAAAATTGAAGCTGCATGGAATTGTACTTGATATAGCGGAGATAATATATTATACTTTCGTCTGTATTCACCAACATTGTCATGCTTACGTCCAAAATTTAATGTTTTTGATAATAAATAGCAAATTTTTGTTTTAAAATTAATAAATAAAATGAGCAATAAATGCATGCAATAATTGAACGCCAGAAGCCGTTTTTTAACCCTTTAGAGAGAAATTTATCAAATTTTAAATCTTTGTCAATATCAACACCGAAATATGTAACATGATCACTTTGTTTTATTGGAACACTGTTAACAATTAATTCGATCTTGTTTGTTATTTCTTTTACAGAATTGGGGGAAAATATAATGAATTGCGTTTTTTCAATATTAATTTTTAATTGATTGGATGAGAAATACCTAGAAAGATTTTTAATATCACTTTGTAAATTTTTGTGACCCTAAATGGATCATTATCTGTATTTATGAGGCAAGTATCATCAGCAAATTGATATGTTTCACTATGATTTACATGTTTAATTATGTCATTTACATATATTGCAAATATAATTGGCCCTAGCACTTTGCATTGAGGCACTATTCGATCGGTTTTGATATAATCAAATTTCATATTATTCATTAAAACACACTGTTTTCTATTTTCTGAAAAACACATTAGCAACTGAATTGAATTTTGTTGAAATCCGCAATATTTTAGTCTAATCGCCGCATTGTCTAAATATTTCCAAATATTAGAGACTGCTCAATCAAAACAAGGAGAGGAAATAGTGCTGCAAATAAATTTATGTGAACGTGGATTTACTTTATAAGTAATAAACAAAAAAAACATTGGTTCTCGGTCATATTTATTAAAAAAATTAAGCTGCATGAAATTGTGTTTGATGTAGCGGGGACAATATGTTATACTTTTTTTGTATTCAATAACATGATCATGCTTACCTGCAAAATTTGCCTGTTTATTATACAGTTTACTAGTTTAATGCTTTTGAGAGATTAATTACAAAGTTCTTTGTCCGATTCCATCATAAGTATGCTATTCCAAAACTTCGTCCCAAACCGAACATTGGAATGAAATTCCTTATATCCCAAAGAATTGGTAAAAAGTGATCCACATACTTTGCACAAGTTTTATCTGGTTGCAAGAATTCATGGATTTGTTAGACGTCCTTGGACCGAAAAACTTATAGTTAAAGAATTGGGCTTAAACAAGCGTTTGCATCGGGTTGCCCTTTTAAACACTCCTCACATAAACTCTCAGCTTTGGCGGATTAACACCTTGTTGAGGTTGCAGATTGATTCAGAGATCCCAAATGACGTTAATAGCATAAAGTCCTTCACTGTTGACTCTGAAAAGGAATTGACTTTTAATTCTTCGCCTAAACAACCCGCTGCCGTTGATGAACTAAAAGTTAACCAATATTCAAAGCGATGGCTTGCTTCAGTGCCAGTTTCAGCCTTCTACTATAACTACCGGGAAGATTCTCGATAAATATTTTGTTAGTTTCAATATTAATTTATGTATAGTTTTGCAAAATTTAATGTTTTTAATGACCAAGAAGGCCTTTAATAATAAATATCGGCTTTTTGTTTTAAAATTAATTAAGAGTCAGAGCAACATATTTTTTAAAAAGTTATAAATAAAATAAAACATAAACAAATCTAAAGCTACAAACTAATAGACACAATATATAATAATAATAATAAAAATCAATGTTAGTGTGACTGTTTGTGTAAGTGTTCAATATTGTGCATACGTTTGGAATGCATGTTGCTGTCGCCTAGTGTACATTGTTTTGTTAGCAGTTATTTCTGTAGTCTAAATTATTCCACAATTTTATTGATGCGTAATGAAAACTATTAGAATTTTTATCTAAACACAGAAATTTTTGCGATCGCTCATTTAATTTAACATGTTTGACGCGATTTGAATTTAAATAAAATGGATAGCATATGCAGATGAATTCGGTAGAACAGAGATAATATTTTATATTTATTACGATGTACTGATGCTTCGTCATGCTTTTGTGCAAAGTTTAGAGTTTTTATACACCAATTAAATGTCTTTGATAGAAGCATACGATATTTAGAATTTAGGTTAGGTCAGTTAGAAGTAACGAACAATATTGAAAATGAGCCATGCAGAATACATGCATCTGTTGTTCGATAATTGCTTGATATTACATTGCGTAAGTGATATAGATATCGAATGCCTGCAGTCAGTGTAGTCGCGTCTTTAGGGACTTAAAACTTTTAGTATTTGAAGATAATGAAAATGTCTATCTTTTGAAGTGAATAAACTTAAATATTCGTTTAATTATTAAAGTTGCATATCAATTAAAAAGCTGCTACGAACGTCTCAAGCTTAATATCTATCAAGAAACTACGAAGATACATTTAATCAGTGGCGCAACCAGGCACAAATTTCGATTGGGGCATATTTAGTGTTGATTATAATTACATTTTCCTTAATTAATTTTTTGCTCAAAAATTTATTAAAAAAATTAAAAGATTTATGTTATCAAATTAGATTTTGCCAATTCATCAAGGACTGCTGATACTTTTGGTACATGAAGTCTTCGTATTTGCATCAGTACCATGCAAGAAAGCCGCTCTTCTCCCATTCTGCTTCTGAGATAAGTCTTTAGTTGCTTTAGACAACTGAAAGAGTGTTCAGTTGATGCTGTATTAACTGGAAGGGTAGCCATTATTTTTGTAGTGTTATTATGTTTGGATAATATGTATATTGGTTTTTAACTTCGTTTAGGCTATCAATAGCATTTCCTGGCAGGTTGTCTTGTATATTACTTTCCCTTTGCCACTTAATCTTCCAGCGGACAAACTCTTCGGACATTTCATTTGCACAACGCGACATCAAAAAATTTTGATTTACCATAGCAGGTAAGAGTATTTATCCTTTAGAAGAAGCGCCTACATCTACCAATTGTGAAATTTCTTCCAAAGTAGCAAAAATATGATCATGCATCTCAAGATATCTGAATACATGTCGTTCTACCCATGGTGTGTCACAAAGGGTTGTAAGAATTTTTGTCATATTGCTTGAAGTATCACCTGACGTACTGACAATATTTTTAAATGTTTGCATTCTCTTAGCTGAATGTCGTATAAAATTTGTGACGTCTTTGATAGTTCCCACGCAGTTTGTTATTTCTTGGACATTAGAAGCAGTGGCAACAGCTAAATTCAAAACATGGGATGCACAATGCATATATATATATTTGAAATATGAGCTTGGACTCCATTAATATTTCCTTTCATTGAAGAGTACCCTTCATACCCTTGTCCTCACATTTTTGTTAAATCTAAACCATATCCATTGAGAACTTCAAATATTTTGTTTGCTATTCCTTCTCCAGTCAAGTCTGTGCCCTCTTCAAAACCAATGAATTCTTCATGAATTTTATCGTTTTTGATATAGCTGAGAATAAAACTTAGTTGTTCTTTTACTGATACATCCATGGTACCATCACCAATAATCGAAAAAAACCTGCTTCATTAACCTCCTGTACAATATCCTTTCTCATAATTATTTCATTTTGAATGAGCCAACTTAGATATCATTATTACCAGCTTGCAGTCTTAGTCATAAACATGCTCTAAAGATTCCATCATTTTCTGTTGGCTCTTCCATAGATAAAACTGATCCCCCATCTCTTTGACCCCTTATTGCTAAACCTTGTTTACCACAATGTGAAACAGTTTCAATTATAGGAATGAGCCTTCGTCTGTTTTATTCTACTTGTTTTTTCCAGCCAAAAGTAATTTTTGTAGCAACATCAACTGTTTTGCCCTCTACATCTTCGCTAAAATCTTCACCTATCGCAATACAATTCTTATGATATCTTGTATTTGAATGCTTTGAGCAGTCACTTTTGAGACCTTTATATTTATTCAATGGCCGATTTATGAAAATTCTAGGATTTTCATAGTTACCTTTTCCGACATTTACATTTTCAGTCACAAGTAGAAAACAATACCAGCAGCAGAATGCACTTTGTCTACTGTGACTCTATGCCAACCATGGACTGAAATCATTCAGGTATGAACCTTGAATCACTACTGGAAAAATATATTCCATGTCTGGCGTCCAACAGTTCGTGAGAACATTGTAATTCTCTTCCTGTGAAGTGAGCCGTCCACAAAAAAGACCAATGTCCCATTGCCATAGTTCAGGTAGGAACAACACTCAACGATGATAATGTGGATATTTCATGTTCAGTAGTACATGAAGACGTGCAGGGTGTAGATTGAATGGCAACAGTGGATAGTAATGGCTCTAGATTGGTAATTTCTTCATCAGAATCCTTATCTTCCATTTTTCTTTTTTTTGTAAAAAACGAATTAATTGACGATTGTTTTGACATGCTTGATGATATTCTATAAAAATATAAAAATAGTATAATTATTTTCATCAATTAAATAAAACCATTATAGTCGAACAACATTTATAGATATTTTGATATTAAAGTTAATGGTGGTTGTTACTCAAATATATAATTTTATCAGTTAAACATTTCAAAACTATTTAGAAATTAATATTTATTTTTGGTCAACCAGTATATTTGAGAGTTACTTTATTAATCAACACCAATTCATTTAGAGTAAAAAATTGATAGATAAAATTTCTAGATACTACATTGAAAAACATCATCTCATTACTAAAATTGATTATACATTGATTCATAATTTTTTTGAGGAATTCATTGCAGTAAATGTGTAGTTAATAAAGGAAGGAATTCATTGACTAACATTACATATTTTGTTTTGCTGGTGGCTCCCCACATGTATTTTCATATGTTTTCAGAAACAATATGTACATCTCAAGATGCTATTCCAAGTTTGTTGCTGATAAGAGTAATGGGTAGAGTTCCCAATGGGGTTTCACAATTGATTATTCAACTGTAGTATTTTTTGAATGTTGTAGTGAGCTTCATATTTTTGGTTGGTGGCAACATTAAAAGTGAACTGTCAAATAAAAGCTAAGGAATGATTGCTATTTCATGAAATTTGCTTTTTCTGAACTGTTCTCTCTTTCTTTTCAGAAGAGGTAAGGTTAATGTCAAATTATAAGTAAGATATATAGCAATTAACCATAGTGCTGAACATGAGTTGACATTGGGAGCACAGGGTTCTTTGCAAAGCATTGACTGGAAATTGATATGATCAGGGAGTTATATAAAGAGTTGAAATGTAGTTAGTCACCATTCTACAGAATATTGGTATGTCTGTGAAGAAGATGTTATTGTAATCACTGGACAGGCATTATTGGTAGGTCCATCAGCTTTAATTGATTCCCAAATGTTGTTCACTTTGTTTAGAGTGTTGACTGGCTGTGAATAGGAAAAAGAAATGTGAATGTTGGTTATAGTTTTGGGAGCATGTTTTTCTGAAATAAGTTCATACATTTGAGCTTGAAGTAATACATCAACAGCCATCTGTTTGTCTACCATTAAGCACTGGTATGGGCAGATCCTATGTAGAAAAAGATTAGTATGTATTAGTGCTGCAGTGGAATTATGAAAATCATCCAAACCAAGAACACCAAAATTGTGAGGTTTTAAAATAGAGAAATTATCCAAATTATGCAATTCAGAACCACTGAATTTGCTGTTATCCAAATCAATTGCAAGGTGGTATTCTAAAGACAGTTTTTGCATTAGTTTGGTATCCAATAGTAGTTCTTGCTTAATAATGTAAATTAATAAAATATTTTCAAAAGAGAGATTGAATTGAGATTGTAAAACTAGATTATCTCTAAACATAATAAGTTTATGTAAGTTAGTTAATCAAAATTTGTTATCAAAGCAAATGTGTACTGTACTGCAAAAGTAGGAGTGATTAAGTTCTTCGTTCATATGGTGGGGATAGTAAATTAAAGTATTTACTGCTGGGCATTTTTTGGCATCTATCAAGAATGGTATACTGAACAACTAATAGAATGGTGAGGTGTATCCAATTGTCTATGAATTTCTGCTTTAGTTTCTGGAGCAATATTAGATTTGATAATTTATTGTGCTTCCCAGGAAACATTCCATTGTTGCTCCACTATAATGGGACATTGTTGGTGCCATTATTGGCCATTGGTGGTAAATGGCCACTGGCCCATTGTTGGCCCAACAATGTTTGCCAACCATAATCCATTACTGGGCCATTAGTGAGCCAAGAATGGCCAATTAATGGGCCATTAATGGCAATCAGTAGGTTTTGATAATATAGCATTAAATTTTATATATAGAAAACAATTTCATATTGTTAAGCAGTTCAAACATTACTGTTTAAACAAACCCAAGCCCAACAAAGGGCAATACAATACCTTTGGGATCCTGTCATTTATATTTAATACTAACATTTGTTAGAAATTTAAAAGAAAGTTTCTGTTATAAATTATAACAATAAGCATAAAAATCTGCCAAATTTACCAAAGAATTTTAATTTTAATATTAAGTACACTTTTGAAATATTACTATCTTAAATTGTGAAAAATCTCTTCTGCTGAAGTGTAGCTTTTTTATATAACTCTTAATTTCAAATTGTCCAAATATTTATGAATAAATTATTTTTAAAATACACTTAGCAGGTATATCATTATTTTCTACAAAATAAAAATTTCAAAATATCTTTTCACATTTCCTTTTATTATATTAAAAGGAACTAGGTATCAAAATAATGACGTGACTTTTATTTGCAAGTATCTCCTTATTGATTATTGATTACTAAGGTTGCTACTGATGCTGCTAATGATCCACCAATGGGCCACTGATGGCATCAGTGGTCACAAATATGTTTCCCATCAGCAGTTTACTGATTATGGCCAATGTTATATTATGATTTGTAATTCATAACTTTGTATAATTTGATTGAGTTAAGGACAGAGGTGTATTTAGGTGGGGGCCTTATGCCTGCCCCTCTTTTGGCAGACCAATTTCAACTCATTCTCATATGATTGGATCAATATATTAATGAACAGTCTTGTTGCTTGACATAAAGTAGTATTTCATGTTTATTCTTATTAACTCCATCTGTATTTTTGTTTTATTTATCCTTTATTCACAGACAAGCATGGCATTATGATAAGAGGGTAAAAAACAACATAGGCCTATATGTCTCTGATAAGAATTGGGCCTTCCCCTTTTAGAAATAACTTGATACATGCCTGGTTAAGGAAATTCATTTGTTATGAATATTAAATTTGATCAATCATAATTTTAAATTATTAAATTCATATTTGTTGGCTTGATGGCAGATTGATCTAGCAATGGCATTAATGGGCCATTGTTGGGCCATTCATGGATATGAGACACAGATAAATAATACTTTTTGAAAATTGAAATCAAACTTTAATGTAATGCTTGTGTTATATATAATAATAAAATAATTTCTCTGTAAAATTGTGGAATTTTAATATTTTTTTTTATTGGTTATGATTGGCAAATGAATGGCAAATGAGAGGCTGTTGTTGGCCAAGGGTGCCAGCAGTGAACCATTGTTGGGCCAATAATGGTTGTTTCCTGGGTTTCTGTGTTGCAATAAAATATGGATGTAAACTTTCAGATATAACACTAGTAAATAAAGATCAGTGTTTTTCCAAATGTTTAGATCATGAAAAAGATTGCTGACTAAAGGATTATGAGGGGGACAGTATGAGCATTGACGTTTTCTTGACTGCAGCAGAACTAGTGGTTACATTGCAGATTCTTCTTGTAAAGTAGATAAAAAAGTCTGTTTTGTAGTGCATTCAATGTCCATACTGTATCCCTTGATGGTTATGCTATCTGAGTCAAACCAGGGATAGATAACCAAGGTTGAAGGACCACTTGAACTTGCTCCACTCTCCAAGGCATACCAAGGAGACAAGGAGGGGTTCAGTGTGTCAACATGATAGTCAGGTGTTCATGTTGGGTCATTTCTCCCATAATAGGATCATAGTTTCCATGGGTAGCCAACTTGTCCACCAGATATGAATGTGGACTCCTATTATGGTGTGGGTGCTACACTCTATGTCTTGTTTAATTACTGCTTCAGTAGTTTACTGCTGCTCAACATTGCATAGATTGAACTCTTCATTCTCATGAGCTCTAAATAAATAATTTAGTGATTTGCTCTATTTTTCAGAGTTGTTAGTGTATTGTGATTCAGTAATATTGTCTAGCTTAGACATATCAAGGTATATGTCACTATTTTTAGTAATGATTTTGAACTCTTTGTTTTTGTCAATTATAGTGTTTTTGATATCTTTTATTGTTCTTTTTAATGATTGAAATTATGTGTTTTTCCATTGTCTAGAATATAATTATTATAATTCAGGACTTTGGTGATTTTATGAGAACCAGTCAATTGAGTGGCTAGATTACATTTTTATTTATCACCTGATGTTTGGATAAGTGAAAAAGAATACACTTTGCCACCCACCTTATGAAGTACACCATAAAGATTTTTGCTGTAATTATGTATTTGACAAACTGTGCTCTTTTTGTTAAACATGCAGATTGTTTCATGTACATTTTGTACTAATTGCAGTAAAATTTTGATGTATTTGTTTGTAGCTATTGATTTTTTTTATATAGCAGAGTTAAAGGTGGCATTGAAAGGTGTTATACCTGTTGTAGTATGAATGGAAGTATTATAAAAATACTCAATGTGAGGAAGTATGGATTGAGATTTTTTATCCCTGATATGTGCAGTTGCAGCACAAATTAGTTTAATTAGTGTTTTGTTTAAACACTTAACTGCACCATTACTTTGCTGGTGATAAGGAGCCACATGTTCTTGAAGAATTTCAAGTTGATGAAATAATTCCTGGGTCAATAAACTGTCAAATTGTGCACCACAATATGTAACAATTGTGTTCATTGGACCTAAATGTAGTATCCAATTGTTGATGCAATTGTTGCACGGTTTGATCAATAATAAGTATCATGTGGGTGTATTTAGTGAAGTTATCAACCATTACAAGGATGTATTGATAGCCATCATCATTCTTGGATAGTTGTTCAATATCAATGTGTACTATTTCATTTGGTGCAGATGATGTAATTTTTTGCACCCCACTGCATTGTAAAGGAAAGTGAGCAGTATTAGTAAAAACATATGCTTTACATTTATTGATTATGTCATATACTATTGATCAAAGGCTGAGGCAAATAAACTGTGTGTTTAATGTGTTTTGGATGATACCAATGTGGCAACACTCATAGAATGTTCATCTCTCTCTTGTAATATTCAGAAAGCACAATGTGATTGGCTACAAGGAAAAGCCCATTTGTTGTAAGTTGCCAATTGTATGAATTAAAATATTTAGACAATGTTTTATTTATTTGTGTAATAGGTTGTTTAATTTTGTTAATTATTTGTATTAATTACACATTGTTTTTCTGGCATTTTAGTAATTCATCCTCAGATATTTCCTCTTTGAGCTGAATAAGCAATATCACTTGACCTTGTCTACCAGTATTGATGACTGGAAAGTTGTCATATGTTGATTTTGAGATAAAGGGAAATTAGACCTCATCATATATTTGTTTTGTATCATCACAATAGGATTGATGAAGAGCCGTCATTAAATCCCCTTATGTTGAACAATGGTGATGTTGAAATTGATTAAGTATTCAATCCAATGAGATATTATGTTGAAGCTGTCACCTGAAATTTTTTAGGCCAACTAAGGCCAGAGTTATCAGTGCAGACTGTATAATGTCATTGTTCTAATAGAAAATAATGAAATTTCTTAAGACTTTAAACAAGATCAAGCATTTCAACTTTTGGTTGAACCATAATTGAGTTCTGTTGGTTTGAGTTTTCTACTAAAGGATTGTATAGGTGATTTGATTCCATTTATTACTTGGCTTACTGTTGGGCCTATGGTTGTGGCATTGGCATGAAATCTTGTGTCTTTTGCAGCATGATTTGCTGATGCTGCAGTAATATAATCAACCTTACACTAATAATGGGGTGAACTTATACCTAAGCACTAGAGTAACATGGGAGATAACTTAAAAGTAGGGTGTGGCCACACTCAGCCAACCTGATACAGAGAACCTCACAGAAAGAGTCACATTAGACTGGAGCCCTAAGTTAAGAGAGAGAGAAAACCTATGAGTTCTTAGGTGCAGAGTGTGCCCAATTTGCAAGTAAAACCTACACTCAGTGCTTTATTATTATTTAGTCTAATATATTAATCAAGATATGCCAAAAATTAGCTGAAAAAAACACAATTGTCTTCAATCCATTCTCATCAGTCTTCACTTTCATCACAATGTATATTTAGAACTCATGGAAATATAAATATATTTGTACTTTAGAATATGTTTAATTATTGGAAACCTGAAATTTACCTTGAGAAATGAAGACTTAGTTGACAAGAGATTGGGTAGGTTACAATAGCACTGGATATCCATCATTGATGGCTCCATACATCTTCAATGAAGCCACATTAAAATTGGCAATATGCTTGCAACCACCTTGATTGGCAATACATCCAAAACAATTTGCAGCAAGAATCTTCTCATTATCCTTTCAATGATGAGCTCACACTTATATCATGCAGAATGAAGTTTATGTTCTGGACAGATTTTACACTTCATGGTACAAATGCTATTCTGACAGAAACTTGCACACAACCAATGGCACATTTCATCTTAGCATTTGATATGCCTGGAAGGTTAAATAATTCTGAATTGCTAATCATTGATTTTTTGAAAATTCATTTAAGTAAAATTATAAAATAAAACTACTCATTAAAATTAAAATTTAGCTCTAATCTTCAATATACCAGAAGTTGTTAAATTGCCACAAAAACTGCCAGTTTAAAATGGAAGGTATCATATATGGTAAATAAATGGAACATTGAGTTAATATGATTATCATAGCCAAGTTACTTTATTATTCAATGAATCAACTTTGATAACATGTAGAGCAAAGTAATAAATATTTAAATAAACATGTAAGAGCAAATTTGCTTACACTAAAAGTTATGTTAAACCAATGAAATTGGGGTAATGGGATTTGGAAATAAAAATCAAATTAAAGTAAAACTGTTAAATTTCAGGGCCTAGTACACTTTTTTTGGAATTATCACACAAATATATACAAAATTAGCATATTCAAAAAAAAATTAAAATTTCATGAATATCCCCATTGACATTTGCAGTAAATTTTATAAGGGAAATGTGTACATTATGTAATATTCTTGGAGGGATTTGAGATAGTTTTGGAAAATTTAAGATTTTCAAAAATGAAAAAAGTACCAATAACTGGTTCATATCAAAGTGTTCAAAAGTAAAGGCTTTGAAACACAATAAAAGACATTATTATTTTAAATATCCTAATTTACACAAGAAAAAATAACAACTTTTGATTCATAACAATATTTTGCAAATCATATTCAAATTATCTTAGATAATTCATCGCGATTGTCAAAAGTTGCCATTATTAACAAAAAATTCAATACTACTATACTTATAGCGCTTTTGTCATGGTGTTTCAACTTTCAGATTGAAATAAGTTATTCATATAATATTTAAGTTGTTGAATGTTAACTAGAACAATAATTTTAGGCATTGAGTTTTTATTTATTAACGCTATGTTGATTTCGAACACTTTGACTGTCGAACACTTTGACTGACACCCCAATAAGTGACGGCGAAAGGACAGTCATAATTATTTGTCAAATAGCCACAATATATGTTATCGCGGTTAATTTTATAATTTGACCTTAATGTAAGCTGAAAGTCCTTTTAGATTATCGTTATCGATATAAGAATCAAGCCAAACTTTCATATTGTTATTCTAATTATTGCACTATAATTTTGCAGTGCTAAACAAAACATTTCAAGTCACTACACTTTTCAATATGGAATTCAAATAAGGGAAATGAGAATTTTATCAAGCTTCAATTGATTAATGTCAACACAAACCACTATGGTTCTATTGCATTCTTTTGGGACCAAAAATTCGATGTAGTCATTGATTTATTCTGATAGCCTGACTTCATATTCAGCATCAGGCGGATAATACAAAACTGTGATAACCAGTTTGATAGATAGTTCAATCCAAAGAATCTCCAATGACTCCCAGTTCGTAGGTTTTAAAACTCTTCGAGGATTGTCTTCACGAATATATACACAAACACCTCCGCCTCTAGATTTCTTGGAATTAAGGGGGCTCCTATCATGTCTAACAATGTTGTAACCAGTCATCAATGCTCGGTTTTAGCCAGGTCTCCGTCACGCAGCATATGTCAATTTTGTCATTAAGAAGGTCAGCTGTTAGATGATGTATGGTGTTTGGCTTTTTCAACGATCTGATATTTAGTGTTAGCAATGTTAGTCCATGTAATCAATTGCATTTGACCTCGTCATCATTAACGAATAATTTTAAATTCTTGATCCTGATTTGTTCCCTGGTTGCTTTATTTGTGGATAACAGTTCAAAGCCTTTCTTCAAGAGAGTGCGTTCAATAGCAGTGTCAACATCAGATAGTTCTCGAGACATGTACACTGGGTACCTAAATTTTTGAGCAAATGAGACTTCAACAATACCTTCCGCATTTGCCTTGCATTTGAAAATTTAAGAATGGTGGTTTCCGGTTAGCATTGAACTTACCCACTCTATATGTCGTTCATTTGATTATGGATTGGATCATTCAAATAGTAAAATACTTCATGTATCTGGTCCATCTCCAGCGCGAGCCTGTCACTGGCAGTGTCTGCTTTTACCTCTGGTAAATTTCGAATTCTAATTCCAAGAGCAGTAGGCTCACTAACCTTCGGTGCGGTAATCTTAACAATACTCCGGTCGGATGAGAGAGTTGTCAATGTTTCAATATTCGCTTCCAGTCTCTTAAGTCTAGATTCCAACAATGAAGTTTTGTCTATGGGGTGCTTCTCCACTTGTTGCATTTCCACAGCAGATTGGGAATAGACTCCAGCAACTTAAAGACTTCGCTAGTTATGCCCTCACACTTCGCGTGGTGCCATCGCAAACACGAGCAGCATCCAACCCAGATGTTGTCACAATCATTGGATCTACAGACAACACATACTGACGATTTAGAAGCCAAACGTGTCTTGGTTCCTTCTTCATCGTTAATCTGAAGAACTAATTAATCTGTGTAATCACAATTATATTCACTATATTGTTTCAAACACATGGATGATTGCCTGAACTAAGATAAACATTTGTCCCATTGGAACAATATCAAACAAATTCTTTGTCTAAAAAATTGATGTCCCTTCATCGACAGTAGTTGGCTTTTAGCGAGATAGATTGGTGATATAGCGTTTTTATGTCCTTTAGCGGCTACAGCAAATTTCACCGAAAACAAATCTCATCGAAAAATACTATTGCAGTGAAAATAGACATACACTATAAATGATTATATATTAAAACGATATGAAATGTCGAAAATATTTAAATTCGTCTATATATAGGGGTGATCACTTCGTTAGGCGTTAGCAACTAGCCCTAATCTTAATTAAAATCTAGCCCTAACACTAACCAAAAATTTGATTATTTTATTGACCTAGTAGGAAAGTAGTCTTTTAGTCGAAAATTTTCTTCAGTCATCAGTGGCGGAGCGTGGGCCACATTGCCTAGTGTGCGGTGCAGAGTTGCTAGTGGCTCGGTTTGGTTTCGTCACTGTATTTATATAAAAATCCGTCAATTCTGAACCGAAAGTTTCAAAATTTACAATGGAAACCACTGCATTCATTGCTTGAACTTGAAGCCATCCATAACATGATTACATGTATAATTTTTTAAATGCTCTACATGAACGTAAAATATTCAAATGAATATTTCTTAAAATCATATATCCAGTAAAATATTTGAAATGGATACCTTATTTTATTTATACACCACGAAATATTAAAACATCAGACATGACTAGTACATAATCAGACCCACTTTTCAATTTCAATCAAGATGAGGACTCATTTGCTATTATTTTCGAACCTCTGTGTTTAGCATCGATGACGCACCAGAAGTGAAAACTTTTTAAAAAGTTTCGTTTTCGATCCGAAACGGATTCGAATTTAAATAAGTATTCTAACAATAAACAAACATAAACTTAAAAAATGTTTGTTTTTTAATGCGAATAGAAAATTGTAAGTGCTTCAACACTATCTTGAGATAAAAAAATGGATATATACTTAGGAAATAGTAAATGCGAATCAACTTAATTGTAAGCTTTGTAATAATCTACAGTAGTTCCTAAAATTGTCATCAAATATAATCATAATATATCTATGGAGTTTCAATAGTTGAGTTTCCCATAGTATTACCTCCCGTATTAATTTTTATGTCAAAATTGAAAAATAACCACTGCAATATCACTATAAATTGAAGCTGTTTCAAACAAAATAAATTTACTTCAAAATTGCAGCGAGGCGATGAAAACAAGAATAGAACAAATAATGGCGAATTCAAGAACAACCCCACATTTATGTTGCAAGACATTAAAGAATTGTTGTAGAATGTATTAAAATCCGTGATAGAAAAATTTTTCAAACAAAATTTGAGATTTAAATATAAATTTTGAATTTTTCTGAAATTGGATACTAAATTGGATCAACAATTTTGAATTATATAGCAGCAACATTAAATAAATTCACACCATAGTTGTTGGAAAGAATAACGTGGAACCTCTTGCATGAACAATCAAATTCAATTATAAAATTTCACTTAGATTGAGATTATTAAATTAGGATTCAATGTAACAATGTGCGTAATTTATAAAATGTAAAATACACAAGTTTTAAAAACTTTTGGATCCTAAACATATCCGAAGTTTCTGTAAATAGAAAACCGATCTGATTCGTATCCTATTCTATCTCTGCGACCCACCTAACCGTATGCAGCCATTATTAAGGCGGACTAAGAAACTGTTTCTTGTTGGCCGTAAACATTAGTAAGTTAATGCTCATATTCCAAAGCTTTTGTCTAGCATTGATGAGCCCCTTTGCAGGTTCATAAACACGTTCAACCAGGGCTGCGTGTTGTGCATATGACACAGTGTTAGCTTGTCTAGTTTACTTCTAGTAACTGCCTCAGCTACTAAAATAGTCTAATAAATTACATTAAAGCCCACTCCCAACATTTGGTTTAGCTTAACGCCACACCCAATGTATGTATCTACGTGTAGAACTTGAAACTGTTTCTATATTTTTATTGATGTTTGCTTGGCGAAGAATTAACAAAGAACCGTGAGACGTTTGATTTCTCATTTAAGGTGCGGTGATCATTAGCGCACACCTCGAAATGATCTATTTTCATTTCGTGAACCAATCAATAATGTTCGGCTCCAAATGTAGGATGCAATTTCAATGATTACACTTAATTTCGTAGGGTGCGTTAATATCAACGCACACCTTGCTCTTTTAATCTCTATTAAAGTGTGGATGTCTCAATACCTAGTTATTGCAACATTCACGATTGAAGTAACTAGGGCATTTTAATTAATCAGTGATATGATTGCTAAAAAAGATGATACATGTGCTAGCAATTAAACCAATGTATAGTTTACGAATCAAAACAATAGAAATGATGCAATTTTAAAACAATTGTAATTTAGACACAGGTTTTATAAGAAAGTGCTTAACACAATGCGTTATGAAAATGGCAACTCATTTAGATGTGTTACCTGTAATTAAAAATTCGATTGACTATTTAATCAAAAATTACAAATTAATAAAAATATATTGTAAAAATCAGTTTGATGCGGTATTAAATTTACTCAGTTCCCAAATAAACGATAGGAAAAAACGCTCTAAAATCATAAAAATGCTGGTCAGAGAAAACGCCGTTATCAGTCATCTTAGAAAAGTCTTCAAACGATATATCATTTGCTAGATTATACAGATGGTCATTTTCAACATTTTCTTCATACACCAATCGATCTTTCATTATTTCCACAATTAAATTTTCATTTAGCCACTTTTTGAAAACATCTTTTACTTCTGAATTCATGTTTTGAATACGAAATTGCAAAAATAGGATAACATTCTTCGCTGTTTCAACAGAAGCATTTGTTTCTTGAAGTTTCATCGTACATGTCCTAAATAGTTGCAACAGCTTACAAACAGAGTCAATTTTTCAACAATCAATATCTGCCAATACATCTGCGAATAAAAGACTAAGGGAAGCTTTCAGCTCGAGAAATCTCGTCATTGAATCAAATAAGGAATTCCAACGATTGGAATTTTCACATATGATTTTCAATGATTGTTGAATTTTCTCAAGGGTGTTCATAATTTTTGAAGAGCTTGAATTTTCTTACAAACCTTGCGCATAATCTCTATGCTCTCCTGAAATTCTCCAACAGCAATATCGGAGTCCAGTGTTGGATCATCAACATTTTCGTCAAGTGTGACATCATCATCGTTATCAGGATTAATAAAAATTAGCTTTTTAACACAAAGATTAATTACATTGCGAGGCATGGGAATGAGCACCAACTAAAAATTTCAGCAACGGTTTGAACATTAGCTCTACAGTCTGTGACCGAAATAGTTATTTCACATGGCTTTAATTCAAATAGATTTAACAGCTTTCGAATTGATATAAATGTAAACACCGATGTACTTTTTACCATCTTGCGAGGACCACTTATCGAAATTTATTGTCAAAATTTGGTCTTTGGCTCGTTGTGAATTTTTTCTTTTATCTTACTTAAGATTATGTTGTACTTTTCGTCCATTGCTTTGTTTAACGAATGGTAAGACACTTTGCTGAAATTAATCGCAACAAACATCGATTGTAAAGCTTGACTATTAGCAAAGTTGTTATGGGAATTTGATCTACATAGTTGTATCCAATTCTTTGGATAAAGACATTTTATGCACTTTCTGGTAGTATAGAGTTGACTGGCTTCTTTCAATAGATCTTTTGACAGGCGTTTTAACACACGCGACAAAATGTTTGCGCATTCCACTTGTTCCCTTAATTATGGCATCACATTTATCTCACTGGTGGTAGTTTTGTTCACCCGATATTCGACTTCTACAACATCTGGATCTGAGTTCATCGCCATCTAAAAAAGGGGTCAAACTATAAAAAATCGTTCAAAAACCAAAAATTATGCAAATTCGCAAATTCAAAATGGAAAATTATAAGAAAAAAATTCAAAAGTCAGATCATCTTTACATCCAAAAGTAACACGCAAAAAAGGATTCAAATTCTAACACATATATCTGATATTGGTATTGAGGTATTGAGTCAACGACTGGTATTGGTATTGAAGTATTAATTCAACGACTGGTATTGGTATTGAAGGTGATGTATTGGTATTGTGGTATTGATATTGAAGTATTGAGTCAACGACTGGTATTTGTATTGGTATTGAATTATTGAGTCAACGACTGGTATTGGTATTGAAGTATCGAGTCAACGACTGGTTTTGGTATTGTGGTATCGGTATTGATATTGTAAACCCTGGTATTATACAATTGTATAATCCGAAAGGCAACCTTTAGTTGGCATAATCTTATTAATCTGCTAGCATCCTTAACATGTTTTCAGGTGAGCAAATAATGCATTTCTTTGGGCACATTTTATAGCTATGTCCTTAACTTTCTTATTTGGAAATGTGACAATCCTTTAAACGTTCGCGGTCATTTTGAGCCACTTTCTGGTTTTTGAACACCTACTTTTTGACTTGCCCAAAAAAATTTCAGTCATGGAAAATTTTCTAAATTCTTTATGTAATTTACTATAAATTTCGTTAGATCTTCTGTGACGGAAATTCTGCCTGAAATATAATTTCTTTAAATTTAATTTGTATAAATTGTATATATTTATGTATGACCTTTCGTCTCAGCAATGCTAATTCCTCGCTCTTTGCCCTCTTCCTCAATGTTCCCTTTAATTTCTCGTCTGCTGTGAAACTCTCTTTTTTCAAGTTCGCCATTCTTCTCTGCGCTTCTAAATGTTGGTGGCTTTCTCATGCAATGGTTGGAGAAGTATGATTTCAAATGGATCTCTCCCTGGCCATACAAAGAGACTCTTCTCAAATTCTCCATTCTCCCGCTGTCGCTCGACTTTGATCCCTGTGATCTCTCCTGTCCAATCGCTTGCTCACTCTCACCTTGATCCTTTTGATTTCATAAGGTTCTCTAATTTCCACTCCATTTTCTGCAACATCCATTGATTTCTTCCTCGCCCGGACTTTAAGAAATCTTTGATGCCTCTCCTCTTTACAGAGTCCATCTCCCACTTCATCTAATGTGACTGTTCTCGTTGCCGTAAAATAGGACTTATTTTTATTTTTGTAGTGTTGCCTTCAACTTTTAAAACATTCCATTCATAAATACATTTACTTTAAAGCTGTTGAAAAAATTTTAATATGCGTTCACAGACAAATGTTATAGTATGTATTCGAAATCAAGATATATTAGAGTATTCGTCATTTCAAAAAACACTGCCATAGTAAACTTACAGTTAACGTTTAAGCAACAGAACGGCTCAGTATGTTTAGTATATTGAAAACAACTGCTAAGCGATACTTTCCAAGTAATATGAAATTTTCTTTCTGATAAATTAGTTTTGTCGAGGCATATGACATGTAATATCTGATTTTTATTGCGTTTAGTTAATGTAAATAGGAATTAAGAGCGTTGTTAAGTTCTGTGTTTTTATTTATGTTATTGTGTCTCTTGATTTTAGATGCCAAATTTACGCCTACCCTTTGTCCCAAAATCGCTGTTTAATTCTCCGCAACGTCCTGGTCCTTACCATTTCTTATTTGACGCATTTGGTAATCCAGTTGATGGTATAATTTCTCGGTTACCGCAACATTATTTGAATCAAATTAAACCAGTTAGACCTCCAAATCTTAACTGGGAACCTCCTTCATCTGAAAAATTTATTCGAACAAAGGTACAATCTTCAGCTTGATTTTCAGGATTTCTTCTAAGAAATATTCGACATTTAACTTCAATGGATATGGTTAAATTTCTATAGTGGATATGATAATTCCAATTAGGGTTCTTACTTAATTTTCTCAAAGTTTAATATTATAGCAATGCATTAGATCAGTTAGTAAGGAAAATTGATACTTTTAGAGTATTGGTTGTATAAGTCGGATGTAATGCAAGTATTATAGGAATGCAATGATTAATATATTCTTTTCAAACTTTACTTGTTTTGTTGCACAGTATTTCATGTAGTTACTCATTAGCTATAGCGTGTCAATTTCTGAATTTATAGTTAATCATGCTGTAGTTAATTGCATCATTCATTGTTTTTAGCTTTTTGACAATTTTTTCTACGTTTCTGCTATGAACTTCTATTCTTTTATTCATTTATAGTTTTTCCTAGGCTAAATATACAACATATTACAATCAATACACTTCCATATAGACAAAATATCGGACAGCGATGAATAACTTAATTGCTTTTCTGAAGCATTAAGGTGCGTTCAGACTAACATCTTTTGGTGTATATCATTTGATATATGTCAAAAGGATGCTCGTCTGAACGCACTTTAATAAAAAAAGTATACATAAAAAAAAGATGCTCGTCGGAATGCATATCGTTCAAATTGATGCACACACAGCGTGCATCTTTTTGACGTTGTTCAAACGTAATTAACGATTTTTTGGTGAAAAGTTTGTCAAATAGCCCTGAGTCCCAAAAAACGAAGATTTTTAAGCCCCCCTCCCCCCCATATATTATACATCGCTGAAATAAAGAATTTCAGTATTATAGACCAAAAGTCGTTTAAAGTTTTAGGCCCCAAGTTGTTTATGATCTATTTAAAACTTTGAGATGATAACGCTATTGAATAATTTTTCAAATATTCATACGTATTCGTGGGTTTTCGAAATTGAAAAATTTTATGATTACAATCCAAGTATTCATACCCGCAAGTATGCAAATCAACGAGCATTTAGTCTTTAATGGCTAATTGTGATATCAAATCAACAAGGAGGTCACTTCTATTTGAATTGCACCGTGATAATTTAGCAAAATAACCGCAATCACGCCTCGTAGTGTAAACATTTTTGCGATTCAAGAATTTATTTGCTTTTTGCGATTAAATTTCAGACTGTAATACCAATATTACGTTGATGAGAGTATTATATAGGGGCGTGGAAGTATTCAAAAAGAAAGAATTCGTAAACAAGCAACTGACATTTCCAATTCCGTTGTTTACCCTGCAAGGTCTCGACAAGAACTATGGGGAGGTGAAGGACTCATTTTTGGATACACAAAACGAAGCGACGCGCTTGGAAGTGTGTAGCCACCAGGTAAATTTTGTTTTCGGTTGAAATGTTGCCCTTAATAGCAACATATTTATCTATATCAGATGAGGCATTTTGCTACAATTAAGTTTGCTGATATATTTGCTAACAATTGGCCACGATTATTATTTAGTGGAAAATTGGACCCCTGGTGTATATGGTTCCAATGTTTCCGAAAATCTTTATTTTTTATAATTCTTGTAGATTTAGAGGCAGTATTATTTGGTATAATAAATTCATCGATTTTTGCATGTAGTAACCTTAGACATGCAACTTTACAATCACAACATCTATTTATCGATAATAAACAAAATATCTGCATACGTCAGTAATTTTTTTCAATTTTTCAAAAAAATGGTGGATAATATAGTCTGTCTATTAGGTTTTAGTAGACAGACGGTGTTAGCAAGACTCCTCGCTTTTGCCCAGTATGAGTGCGGATCATGGTCTAGTCTTGTCAGAGATAACTCTATTTCTTCTGCCCTGGGGTAAGTCAGTGCTTACTGTCCCTTGTGTGAGGCATCTTTGTTGTGTCACACTGGGTTCTTGATTGCAGCAGACGCTCACTAAATTGCCACCGTTAATAGCCTTGGTTGATTAAAGCGGGGAGGCGCAACCCTCTCAACTGAAGTTAAGCTTCAGCCTTCTGCTTCACTCCGCTGATCAGACTCAGTACCTATCAGCGCTTACGTGTCAGAGGTCGCCAGAATATTCTTGCAGTTAAATGGCCTTTAGTGGGCACTAGCACACTTCTAGAGGTAAGGTTCGGGCCCGGATCGTGGTATCACTCACTGTTCAGTTTGTCGACTGGTATAGTGACCCCGTATGTTCCTCAATATCCCCTCTTTAAAAGTTTAGATGCATTTCCATTACCCTGTAAGTTCTTATGGATATTGCTCTGATCCTTCTTTGCAAAAGCAGTTTTAAATACACATTAGAAGGTCACTCTATCTCCCTCGAACAAATTGTTCACAAAATATTTTTTAAGAAAGCAATTGACCCAAACATTTGTGAAAATCCGTTTTACATTTAAAGATCCCCCTAAAAATCCTTGAAATGCCACTTTTTAGTTTCTTTTAGCATCTTTTGTGGTGCATTGATAATCAAACAAATTCTTAATTTTTGGTCTCAAGTTCCAAGTAAGTCTTTATACGAGTTAGCAATTTCTAACTTATCTATCTTTCACAATTAAACTTAGAATTAGAGATTAGTGAGGTTGTAGTGTACGGCGGTAGCGATTTACACAATTGCGGTGGTTAGCAGTAGAATTAAAACATCTTGCGGTGACATAAAAGGTATCCATATTTCAAATCTCTAAGTATTTCTCAAAAGAACTGTTTCAGAAGCAAAACAAAGAGATTTCACATACAAAGTAAAATTGCATTTATTGCGGTGGTTAGCAGTAGAATTAAAACATCTTGCGGTGACATAAAAGGTATCCATATTTCAAATCTCTAAGTATTTCTCAAAAGAACTGTTTCAGAAGCAAAACAAAGAGATTTCACATACAAAGTAAAATTGCATTTATTGCGGTGGTTAGCAGTAGAATTAAAACATCTTGCGGTGACATAAAAGGAAGTTGTTTTCTCTGCGGTGGAAATAATATTACAAAACCTCTACCGCTCTCATCTCTGCTTAGCCAATATACTATTCAATGTTTGCAATTAAACGACTTGTATATATTCCATTTTTAGTTCTAGATAAAGCTGTATGTATTTAGTTTTTTATTCTTATCTGCATCAAATACTTCATTAATATGCGATCCTTGAAATTTATAAAACGTTAAACAAAAAATAAAATTTAATCCTTTTGCTTCTCAGTAGCCTCCTTTTCAGTTTTTCTGTACTGTTTGAGGTTAGCTTTCGGTTTCTTGTAAATCATGAAGTTTACTTGAGAATGTTCCTTACAGAGTTTTACCCAACCATTTTTGTTTTCTTTGCCAGATTTGATTTCCATGCTACTACGTACATATCTGACAGTTTTGGTTTTCTTTTGTTTCTTCCTCAACCTTTCACCTGGAATATCTTTGGAAGATGTCAAAACACGAATTGTTCACTTTATTAGGTGGTGAGCTTCTAAAGTAGTCATTGATTGTTGTTGAAGCTGCAAAGAAAGATCTGAGATTTCATTACGATTTCAAGAGCAAGATCACAGATAAATTCTATGCTTCCTAGTCTCAAAAGGCTGTTCTTTGAACCGCTGGCGATCTTTCAAATCATAATTTCCGTAATCATTCATGCACCTCTCAATGTATATATATATATATATATAT
>CABFPE010000727.1:301693-322627 GCA_900660155.1 Hofstenia miamia
GATATTTCGTCCAGCTTCCTCTTGGTGATTGGCTGTGATTCAATTGACGTCATCTTTGCCACTGACCTTCGGAATTTACTTGGGGCCACTGATCACGATTCGAAGGAGGTCCTCCACAATTTATGTTATCTAGCTCGATGTTGCTAAATTTAGTCACTAGACGTCAATCAAGGCGGTACCTTCGTTTGGAGTAGTTTACACAGCAGTGAAGTAGTGCAGATTGCTGATCTCAAACCGGATTAAGTTTCAAGTTTTAAGCCAAAAATGTTTGATAACCTATTAGACTACGCAATAACCGATATCTAATTGCACTCTCTAAATACTGCAATCACTTTACAATTTTGGCAAAATAAAATAATTTACATTTTCGATAATAAAGTTTATAAGCACACACAAAAGTATAAAATGGCACCAGATTTTCTGACACAATAACCAGTAGCGATACTGCAATTCCACATTGTTGAGTTCTTCTTTCGATTAGCTTTTTTTGTCTCTTTTACAATAAACATCAAAATTTCGAAATGCTTCAATTTTGCCAAAATTGTAATTTAGATACAGGTATTATACGAAAGTGCTGTACGCAATGCATTATAAAAATGGCAACTCAATTAGATGTGTTACCTGTAATTAAAAATTCGATTGAATATTTAATCACAAATTACAAATTTATAAAAATACAGTGCAAAAATAAGTTTGATGCGGTATTAAATTTACTCAGTTCCCAAATAAGCAATAGGAAAAAACGCTATTGGTTTTCTTTTTAATTTTCAATTCTTCTTTCTTGTTACATGAATCGAACGATTTTTTCATTATAAGGGTTGTAGTGGGAAGGTTTATATCGAATCCTTTATTATTTGATGTGAACATGCGGCGAGACTCATTAATATTAAAACGTAAAGTCCGGTGTCATGTATTGCTTTAGCCGGATCTGGATTATTACGAATTTCCTCAATTGTGCCACAGGGGTTTGCTTTACCGTGATTATCAGATTGATTACGTACAGAGTCGTATTCTTCCTTGTGGTTAAGATTTTCTTTTAACCAATTATTTGTTCTGTCGATATTTACTTCACGATTATTGTAAGATACACGGTCATCTTTTATCGAAAACATCAGAGCGGGATTCTTCCGGCTTTTCAAGAAATAAGTTTATCTCTTGATGTCTTCTTTGAAATTTTTGCGCTCTTTCGTAGAAGAAATAACTTTTATTTAAAAACTAAATACAATTCTAATGATATTATAGCAAGCTTATATAGTATAATTATTTACACGACCTTTGAGTCGGCAAATAAGATCCACAAAAATCGACATAAATGAGCACCTAACAAAATCATCATAATTCAGATGATGAATTGAGAGACTTTGAATGCGGATAAAGGTGAAGTGGAGGAGTCGGCAGGAACAGGGTAAGTGGACTTTGAGTTTCCATTAATTAACATGCGCATTTTTTATAATAAAGAAGTACGAGACAAAGGCAATATAATAACTTTAAATAAGTAATTTAAAGTATTATAAGCAACCCAGACATCTATGAAAATAACAATATATAAATGTAGAAAAGCCAGTACATGAATAAACGGGTGATCTAACCAATGAATAGACAGAATTTTCAAATTTTTCCCCAAAAGGATAATTGTATTTGTTTTTCAAAGGTATTTCAAATGTTTTCACTTGTATTATGACCAATCATGTTTTCTGTTAGAATAATGGCGTCAGAAGTAATGGGCTTCTCCATATAAAAGTTCTGCTGTCTACGGAAGTTGTTTAGCATATACAAAGCAGATATTTGAGACATGAAATTAATAGAGTTGTAGATAACCTTGGCTATTGCTGATTCATATAAGTCTTTGATATTGCCAAGTCGCTAGACTCCATGACGATTGTCATACTGGTAGTAGCTATCATTAATATTAATTATAAGATTAGGAAATGATGATGGTCGTAACGTATAGTTTTCATAATACGAAATGGGAATTTAAATCTAAAAATACTATCTTGCCTGTGTCGTTATCGAATACAGGTAGTTCATTGGTGCACAGTATTATAATATTTGTGAGTGAAGAATTGAACATAGTACGCATTACCTAAGTTGAGAATTGAACGTCCTCGATAGCCGTCTGTTGATAGTTTCATTTCTTCTAAGTAGGAGTTGAAATTCATAGATAACATGTTCAATAGGGAAATACAATCAGTATAGTCGATTCTGCGATAAATTCCATTTATGGAATTAGCGATTTTGAATGCCAGTTGTTTGTCTGTTATAGCTTTGTATTCCAACAAATTAAAATTAATTTTAAAGAATTCTTCAGTTTCAATATTTGTACTGGTAATATCGCTTCCGATGTATAGTTTAGGTGTTTCCCTCTCTAATAATGTTATGTCGCAAATCTCAGTAGATTTATCCGGTGGAAGAATTGCAATTTCAGAGAATAAAGTAATTTATCTGAGACCATAATAAATTTTAAAAATTGTATAAATAGTTACCACCAAATTTTCCCACAACTCTTAGAGTAGTGTCTATATAAAAACTGCTATTTGGGAATAATTCTGTTAATTTGTTCAAGAGATTTCCTTTGTAAGAATTATTAACTAATTACCTTTGCTGTTTCACAATTGTGACTCTCTAAAATTTAGAACGAATTAAGTCAATTATAAATTGAAGAAGTGTCAATATTTATATCAGTAAAACTAATGTATTGACTTTCCATGATGCTTTGTTGACTTTTGTGGTAATTTTTTCATCTGTTTTTGGTGCATCTTCGTTGAAAAATGTTAAATTATATTTGGTGGGAAATTGATTCATAGCCTCTCTGTAGTTTTTGTGAAATTTCATTGGAATTACATGAAAAATTAAAATGAAATAATATTAAAATTAAGTTTTTTAATAGAAAAAGCGTAAAAATTTAACTTTTAATAATTGTACTATGAGGGGGACCTAAGGTATGCAATAGCTGAAAGTTAGAATTATCCACCATCGAAGAATTAGCTTATTTGTCTTGTTTTTCAATCAATTTATTAAAAATACAATATTACAAATCCATTTAAATGGGCTATTAATCATGCCAAAAGTGGAATCCTAAACTTTGTGGTAAGAAACTAAAGTGACAGCCATTGTAGTTGCAATGTTTTATTATCCAAAGCAATATGATATCACTTACGTTACTTACATGGTATTCGTAGAAGGTGGACAGATAAATACGTCTATGTTTTTTAGAAAATGGAATTTGGCAATCCTCTATTTTTACTTAAGAATAGAGAGAAAGAACCAAAACCATCTTCGTTTGTTTGTCGACTTAGAGATCTTCTTTTTTTACTTGACAAGAGAGAGAAAGAAAACAAATAAACAACCTTGACAACGCTGTGTTGATTGAATGCAAAACCCTGCTTCCAGAATATTTTGTGATTTTTGCTTTATTCTCGTCATTGGTGTTCCCAGGTAGAAAGATTTCCTTCATTGTCCAATTTCTTGGTTTTTGTTTGGTTTCTTAAAATAGATCTGTATGACTGGCTTCTTGATTTTTGGAATTAGTTTCTTGTGTTTGTACTTCATTGAACAAAGAGTCGCATATTACCTTTAGGTTTTGCGGTGTTTTTCCTTTAATTGACATGTTTTTTCTGAACAAGTAATTCAATGTGAATAAAGATATAATTGTCATCAACCTCTTCCTTGAAGTTCTGAGCGGGTTAATTAAGAGCTATGGTTCCGCTAAATGCTAAAGTATATTGCTTGATAAAATGTTAATATTCTCCATTTCCACGCATAGCCAATCTTTTTCTCTTTAGAATATCATTTGTTTGTTGACGCCTTAACTATAATAGTAAATGTATAATATCAAGCACCATTGAAGCTCTAATCTCATCTTCTTTAAAAAAAGTGGCAATGTCCAGGAATTCTAGACTCTTCATTTAACCGATAATTTGATTTTCCTTATCATTCCTTATTACTATAAAAACTTAAAACATCAATATCATAACTTATAATAGAATATTTACCATGTTCTGGAGGTTTTTGATGTGCACGAGGATGTTCACATGCAAATTATTCATATTTTGTGCCTATTGGTTCGGTTTCCTGAAACAAACCTGAAGTGTTCATAATCTTGAAATACATATAGAGTGTGGCTTTTTGTGTAATGTTTTGATTTCATGTAGTAAACGCAACAAGTATTTAGTCTCCTTTTCAAATACAATCATTTGTTTCACAAAGTACTATATCTGTTTGCAATTATTGTTGTTGTCCTTGCGTCTGAATCCTTTCCTGAAGAAGACAAATTGGCATCACTGTATTCTTGAATGAATATTTGAAACTTTGTTTACTCTATTGTTGAATATATGGACAATGTTCCTTTGTCGATTTGCCCAACTTTTTATGATTTTTACGTTTACTTATTTTATTGGTGATTGCATTGTTAAATTTGTGTATTTTGTTTTATTTGATTTATTTGTAAGTGAGTTTTTGTTTAGGCATATTTGGAGGCCGTATCTACTACATAGAACACTTCACAGTGAAATATTGGATCGTCCAATCGAAACGGTTGTTTCTGCTACCACACTTGATCATATCGATGAGCATTTTGGATTCGACAGCTACATTCTTGAAACACCTCCACATCTTTTACAGTCAGAGTTTGGGATGAAACTTAAGGTACAGTTCACTGTGCTTTACGATTATTTAAAATAATTAATCGCAATTTCTAAAGTTTATTTCATAATATGAGCTTATTTCAAGATTAATTTTAATGTTTGTCTTTATTCAATTTTACTTATAAGGTTCCCTGAAGTGAAATTTCAATTTATGTAGACATACATGGATTATCAATTGGCTGTTTCAAGCGATGTTTTGATATCCATCATATTTATTAAAAAAATCAAATTCAAATATAATTTCCAAATAGTGAATACTAATTTTAAGTGTTTGTGTGTTTTGCAAGAAGTTTAATTGTGTAGAAATTTTTTGCTGTTTAGATATTGGTCAATTTAGTAACAGTTCCGCGCTCATCTTCATTACATCATCACTCAACACTTCCTTCTATAACAAAATTCTTAAAATCAAGATAAAAAACTTTTCTAAAAATTTCCATTTTAAACTGGTTATTTCAAGTTTTAGTCATTCATCTACATAAATAAAATGTGTTAGACATCGAATTTAAGAGTGACCCAAGAAACAGAACCCACAAAATTTTGAATAAAACATCTAAATTGTCCTGGTTAACCAAGGAAAAGACATTCTGCCTCAAGGCCTATTTTGACAACAAATCATACACTATGGTGCAAGCAAACTTTCGAAGACAATTTCGTTGTTGTCAAGCTCGATCAAATAGCAGGATTTTTTTACTGGATTAAGGGGTTTAGAGAGCTTGGGACTGTGCAAAATCTTAATTCTAAAGGTCTGAGGGACACTTACTCTAATCGGAGGGTGAGTGCTAGGACGGAAAGGAGCATTGACGCGGTTCCAAATTCAGAGCCCAAAGAAGTCGCTTTGGAGTCTGTGAGGCATGTTCTTAAATTAGATCTTAATTTGTATCCTTACCAAATCCAGGTAAAGCAAAATCGTACACAAGCTAACATGGAACAACGAGTAACCATTTGGCAATGGTTTTGTGACACTGTCGAGGACAATCCAGACTTTCTGAATCATGTCTGGCTTTCAGATGAAGCACACTTTTTGCTGTCAGGATATGTCAACAGCAAAAATAATGTTTATTGAGGGACATCAGCACCAAATGATGTCTTACAGAGACCACTACATTCAACATAGTGCACAGCATGGGTAGCCATTTCTAAACATGACATCATAGGCACATATTGGTTTGAGAATGGAAATGAGCAAGTTCAAACAGTGAACACAGAGCGCTATGCGGCAGTACTGATCAAGTTCTGGGCGTCCTTGTCACGGCGCCGAGGTTTTGATATAGATTTACAGTGGTTCCAGCAAGATGGGGCCGCCTCTCACACCTCAGATGTGTCCTTAGCTTGGCTAAGAGAGAAATTTGGTGACCGGCTCATCAGCCGAAGGTGTGACGTTGAATGGGCACCTCCTTCACCAGACTTGAATCTCCCCCGATTTTCATCTGTGGGGGTATCTCAAAGATAATGTGTATGAGAACAGTCCTCAAACAACTGGTGAACTGAAGGAGAATTCCCGAGGAGACATGGTTGAGGTTCATTGAGAATTTTGCACAATGTATGCAAGTGTGCCTACAAAGATGAGGACGCCATTTAGAGTAGAGGTGGTGGCGCAGCCAGCTGAGCAACATCTATGGAACAGGACAAGACTGTATAATATTCCATATAGAAACCCTATAAGGCCAATAGCCCTGTAAAACTGTATGTGATGCAAGCAGTATTGTGAGACTATCTATCTGCAAAAAGGTTCATCATGTGCACACAAACAATCTGATTAAGAGGACAATCTTATCAATGTTAAACATCACTACCACATCAAATGCATTAAATACGATTTCCTTTTAAAACACATTTTGTTTGTCTTGATATAGACGGCTCCCCGTCTAAATTTTCTGGCGGCTGGCTGACATGAAATATGTCGACGGCGGCTCAGCCGGCTGGCACCCAGCTGTAATTTAGAGCACATTTTGGAAAAAACATAGAAATTCTAAGCCAATCAGAGAATATAGCTGAAACTTTGCTGTAAATAATAAACATTTTTATGGGTTCTGTTTTTATGGGTCGCTCTGTATGTTTTGCAATATTGCCCTTAAAATGTTGCATTGAAGCTTAGAGTGGTATTTCCGAAACTGTTAACAAAGAAAGTGAAAACGATACTTTGCAATTATAATGATTAATTGAATAATTTATTAACCCGCATTTGTCAAAGAGGACAAAAATGTCCCTTCTGTTATTTAAATTGATGTCTACTTATATGGAGATACGTTTGTATGATATGTCATGTGCACGGAATAAATCGGAAATAACCTATTGCTACACACTGAGGACAAAATGGTCCCAAACTACTAAGATATATGTAGTTCCGACCTTATGTCCTTTTTATTCAAAATTTCCAGATTTGCATAGGGAAATGCCATTCCTTCCATTTCCATTCCATTTCACAATAATTTTAAAAACATTTCCATAATTTTCCATTAATTTCGACATCTTTCCATAACTCTTAAAGTTAGTGGTTAGGGTTCTACGCACCCAAGATTACAACTGGTTTCAGTCTCATTTAGTCCTTTTGCGTTTGGTCCCAACGCAATCCCATGAACTGTTCTGGTCAGATAGTCCAATTGGTCCCACAGAATAACTTTTATTTTCACCAAAATTGGAAAACTTATGAGTAACATTATGACATCAACGGTTACAGGTGCTTTATTTTTAGTCCAATCCACTGAATAATTGCAACCCCATCACATGGGAATGAGACCAGTACAACCCACGGACTGAGGTGGTTCCTCAAATGAATTATAATGTGAACAGAAATTATAATTATGTTTAGACCCGTGCAATCATTTCATTAGTTGAAACTGCTAAGGTACACCTAACATAATTTTGCCTCAGCCAAGTTTTCCATTTCATATCTAGTAATTATTTGCGGTGATGCAGTAATTTCACAAATTTTCTGTAGATATTTTTTTTAATTTCGAGGGCATTAAATATTAATAAATTATGTATATGCCCATACTGGTTTGGAACCAGAATTTGTAACTAAAGTTGAATATCACAAACGGGGCCAGTTTTTAAAAAGGTACCATAGTATTGAGATTATTTAAACAAAATCATTTGACATTAATTTTCTCGTTATAATTCAGACTAATTTTGGTTATATTAATTGATTTTGTTACTGTTCTTTAAAATTTGGCTTATATTCAAATAAATTTTGGCCGTTTTGAACATTTTTATAGCGTTGAGAATTACTTTTTTAGAAATAGTTTTTCCACTACATGCCATTCCATAGAATGATTCTCATTTCCATAATTCTTTTTACAACTTCAAAATAATTTTGATTCGAAATTATGCTAGCATGTAAAATATGATATTGCATTGAGCTTCCTAACTGAAATTACTTGCATAAGGAGATAATTTATCATTATGCAGTATTGTAATTGAATCGTTTTAACTTAAAATTATAAATGTAGCTTCAAAAATTTGTTTTTTCTTTACAGTCAGGGGCATTTGTTCTGCTGTAATCAGATATTATTATTGATTTGTAGCTTCCAATGCTATTAGACAAAAGTGTACTCATTGAATTTTTAGGGAACAAATGCGGGTTAAAATATGTCATTGTTATATAGTTACAATTTTTAGGGAGAAATGTTGGTTTGTCTCGCTAAAAAATGCTATTATCCAGATAATCCCGAAATGCATCGAATGATCAGTGAAAAGTACAAAGATCATGTCATAGACTTGGAAATTGCCGAGTGGGTAGGATTAACACCTCTAGAGGCAGTTTTCAAACAGCAGTTAGCTGAAAGCGCTGGGAAGTATAGGCCAAAAAAGGAAATTTTACTCGATGAACTTCTAAAAAAACTTTCAATGCCCGATGATGAATTTCAAAAAATGCTAGCAGAAGAAGATAAAGCACTAAGTTCCTAGTTTTTAATTTTCAATAAATATTTAATTTTTGTTCATTGCTTCATGTTGAACTTTTGTGATTGGATACTTAATTTTGTGAGCAACATTAACTGATGAATTGGAAGTTGCCTCATATATTCCTGTAGAAAACAAAGCTTCTTGATATTGGTTTTAACATGCGTTTTTTTGAAACTCATTTGTACTTGTGTTCATTATTTGATGTTTATGTTATTAAATGTTGATTAATATTGAAAAAAAAATTTGAAAAAAAACTGTAAAAAAAATTTTTTTCTATTCTACCATCTTCATGACATTCAATTCTATTTAAAAAAATTTAAGTAGTCATTTGTTAATTTGAAGCCAATATTAGGTGAATACTTGTAACCATCGTCTACTTTTCTACCTAGTACGTGTTTTAGACATTCACATATGTTCATATATTTTGTGCTAGTTTGAAAACTCACAGCTCGTTTTTTACAAACAAACCCAGTTCTGTCAATGGTCAGTCATTCATAAAGTCCATAAACTTAATTCAAAGCATGACCTAAAATCATGAACTAATATGTCCGATAAATCTAATATAATTTATAAGATTCAATACACTTGTGGTGAGGATTATATCGGATATTGCAGAAGAGCAAAAGATCACGAAGCCAATTTAACCCCTTTGAAACATCTAAAAGATTATGGACTAAGTTATGACCTAATACTTTTAATGAATATCGAAGCAAAACATCTCAAAATCATTGAACTTATTTTGATTAGATCATTTCAACCAAGTCTAAATACCAAAGAGGATTACATAAATATACTGTTACCAATCATTAAGATTTACTGAAATAGAATATTATTATAATAATAATTTTTGTAAAGAAACTTACAATGACTTTGTAAGTCGAAATATATTTTTGAATTCTCAACAATTATGCTAAAGTTTTGAAACTTACATAGTTGATATGCATTGAGTCAAAAGTATGCTCTGACTTATGCTAAAGTTTTGAAACTTACATAGTTGAAATGCATTGAGTCAAAAGTATGCTCTGACTTATGCTAAAGTTTTGAAACTTACATAGTTGAAATGCATTGAGTCAAAAGTATGCTCTGACTTATGCTAAAGTTTTGAAACTTACATAGTTGAAATGCATTGAGTCAAAAGTATGCTCTGACTTATGCTAAAGTTTTGAAACTTACATAGTTGAAATGCATTGAGTCAAAAGTATGCTCTGACTTATGCTAAAGTTTTGAAACTTACATAGTTGAAATGCATTGAGTCAAAAGTATGCTCTGACTTATGCTAAAGTTTTGAAACTTACATAGTTGAAATGCATTGAGTCAAAAGTATGCTCTGACTTATGCTAAAGTTTTGAAACTTACATAGTTGAAATGCATTGAGTCAAAAGTATGCTCTGACTTATGCTAAAGTTTTGAAACTTACATAGTTGAAATGCATTGAGTCAAAAGTATGCTCTGACTTATGCTAAAGTTTTGAAACTTACATAGTTGAAATGCATTGAGTCAAAAGTATGCTCTGACTTATGCTAAAGTTTTGAAACTTACATAGTTGAAATGCATTGAGTCAAAAGTATGCTCTGACTTATGCTAAAGTTTTGAAACTTACATAGTTGAAATGCATTGAGTCAAAAGTATGCTCTGACTTATGCTAAAGTTTTGAAACTTACATAGTTGAAATGCATTGAGTCAAAAGTATGCTCTGACTTATGCTAAAGTTTTGAAACTTACATAGTTGAAATGCATTGAGTCAAAAGTATGCTCTGACTTATGCTAAAGTTTTGAAACTTACATAGTTGAAATGCATTGAGTCAAAAGTATGCTCTGACTTATGCTAAAGTTTTGAAACTTACATAGTTGAAATGCATTGAGTCAAAAGTATGCTCTGACTTATGCTAAAGTTTTGAAACTTACATAGTTGAAATGCATTGAGTCAAAAGTATGCTCTGACTTATGCTAAAGTTTTGAAACTTACATAGTTGAAATGCATTGAGTCAAAAGTATGCTCTGACTTATGCTAAAGTTTTGAAACTTACATAGTTGAAATGCATTGAGTCAAAAGTATGCTCTGACTTATGCTAAAGTTTTGAAACTTACATAGTTGAAATGCATTGAGTCAAAAGTATGCTCTGACTTATGCTAAAGTTTTGAAACTTACATAGTTGAAATGCATTGAGTCAAAAGTATGCTCTGACTTATGCTAAAGTTTTGAAACTTACATAGTTGAAATGCATTGAGTCAAAAGTATGCTCTGACTTATGCTAAAGTTTTGAAACTTACATAGTTGAAATGCATTGAGTCAAAAGTATGCTCTGACTTATGCTAAAGTTTTGAAACTTACATAGTTGAAATGCATTGAGTCAAAAGTATGCTCTGACTTATGCTAAAGTTTTGAAACTTACATAGTTGAAATGCATTGAGTCAAAAGTATGCTCTGACTTATGCTAAAGTTTTGAAACTTACATAGTTGAAATGCATTGAGTCAAAAGTATGCTCTGACTTATGCTAAAGTTTTGAAACTTACATAGTTGAAATGCATTGAGTCAAAAGTATGCTCTGACTTATGCTAAAGTTTTGAAACTTACATAGTTGAAATGCATTGAGTCAAAAGTATGCTCTGACTTATGCTAAAGTTTTGAAACTTACATAGTTGAAATGCATTGAGTCAAAAGTATGCTCTGACTTATGCTAAAGTTTTGAAACTTACATAGTTGAAATGCATTGAGTCAAAAGTATGCTCTGACTTATGCTAAAGTTTTGAAACTTACATAGTTGAAATGCATTGAGTCAAAAGTATGCTCTGACTTATGCTAAAGTTTTGAAACTTACATAGTTGAAATGCATTGAGTCAAAAGTATGCTCTGACTTATGCTAAAGTTTTGAAACTTACATAGTTGAAATGCATTGAGTCAAAAGTATGCTCTGACTTATGCTAAAGTTTTGAAACTTACATAGTTGAAATGCATTGAGTCAAAAGTATGCTCTGACTTATGCTAAAGTTTTGAAACTTACATAGTTGAAATGCATTGAGTCAAAAGTATGCTCTGACTTATGCTAAAGTTTTGAAACTTACATAGTTGAAATGCATTGAGTCAAAAGTATGCTCTGACTTATGCTAAAGTTTTGAAACTTACATAGTTGAAATGCATTGAGTCAAAAGTATGCTCTGACTTATGCTAAAGTTTTGAAACTTACATAGTTGAAATGCATTGAGTCAAAAGTATGCTCTGACTTATGCTAAAGTTTTGAAACTTACATAGTTGAAATGCATTGAGTCAAAAGTATGCTCTGACTTATGCTAAAGTTTTGAAACTTACATAGTTGAAATGCATTGAGTCAAAAGTATGCTCTGACTTATGCTAAAGTTTTGAAACTTACATAGTTGAAATGCATTGAGTCAAAAGTATGCTCTGACTTATGCTAAAGTTTTGAAACTTACATAGTTGAAATGCATTGAGTCAAAAGTATGCTCTGACTTATGCTAAAGTTTTGAAACTTACATAGTTGAAATGCATTGAGTCAAAAGTATGCTCTGACTTATGCTAAAGTTTTGAAACTTACATAGTTGAAATGCATTGAGTCAAAAGTATGCTCTGACTTATGCTAAAGTTTTGAAACTTACATAGTTGAAATGCATTGAGTCAAAAGTATGCTCTGACTTATGCTAAAGTTTTGAAACTTACATAGTTGAAATGCATTGAGTCAAAAGTATGCTCTGACTTATGCTAAAGTTTTGAAACTTGCATAGTTGATATGCATTGAGTCAAAAGTATGCTCTGACTTTAAAACATCAACATTATCAGAGATTTCTAAAACATTACTACTAGAAATTCAAAAATTGAATAACTTTAATTTTTACAGTTTATTAAAGGCTGTTTATGAATTCATGCAAAGCATTGTGAATTGGAGTTCATCATAATAACTGCTCACATTTAAGTTGATCAATTTGAGTCTTTCCACATCGAATTCATCAGTAGTTCTTTTCCATTTAACTTGAAAAATTACATTGTGATAAATAGCAAATTTATTACTGTAAGAAAAACGAATTAACTCTACATTTTTTTTCTACATAAGTGGTACTCCGAATATAAGAAATTTATGCAAGTTCTTTTGTAATCACTATTCTAGCTGTACAGTGCAATATCAAGTGCTTGGTGTTCTCATTTTCGTTGTTACATAATCTGCATAATGGTGTATCAATTAATCTCGAAAAGAAGAATTTATCACGATGTATAATGCTATTTAATGTGACCTGTACATAATTGTTTTATAATAAGGGCGAATTGATGCAATTCTTAATTTTTGAAGTAATTTTTGGGTGTTGAGATTTGTAATTTGTCAATATTTTGATGCTTTCTCAAAGATTTTTGGATATCAGGTTTACAATAATTACAAAAATCACTTAATGTTTTGCCTTTGATTGATGGTTTAAATTTTAATGTGGAACCCTGTTTGTGTATAATAAAATTTTGCAGACTTTCTGGTTCAATATCTTGATTAAATTGGATCGGCTCCCTATAAGTTTTTGGATCGTGAATAATCTCGTCTAATTGTGTGCTACAGCTATTGGGGTTTAATTGGAATTATAGACGTTGCAAAAATGATCTTAGAGCACAACCATTTATGGGATGCCATTGGGCTTTTAGTATTGTGAATATGATATTTGTTTTATATGGCAGTTGATAGTGGTTTATGTTACATAGTTGAATTCCTCCTCTTTTATGATTGCAATATAATAATTGAGTAGGTAAGTAAATCTATAAGTAAAGTATATATAATTCACTAGAAAAATGTATGAATAATCAGGCGTAAGTAAATGGGCACCATTGTTAAATGCATTTGATTTAATCGAACAAATATACATCATAATGCCTATAAAGCTGCACGAAGTTACTGCAATGTTGCTATAAGAAAAGCAAGTAATAATTATTCACGTTCAGAGTATCAAAATCTTTCTATCCCAAAAATATATGGAAATCTATTAAAAAAAATTTTTAAAGAAAAGGCATGAAACCTGAAAAAATAAAAAAGATATACCATAGAGATAAATCCATTACAAGTAGAAAGGAAATTTGCAATGTTTTCAATGAAGTTTTTTAAATTTTAGAAACTACAATGGCATGCATGTAACTTGTCGTCTTAATAAAACTTAGTCAAAACCACCACTTTTCCTTTCGTTTTGCAACTAAAAACTATTCCAGAGGACACTCTCTAACACCAACTTGGTTATATATTATGGAACAATGTTTTTAGAAAATCTTGAAAAATTTTATTTTTACTTAATTACTTTTAAAATACAAAATTTTTGCATTCACTACCTTCTTGATCAACTACAGGAATTGGTTCTTATTTCGCAAACTGCTCATAAATGCATTAGTGAAAATGATAGAAAAATTATAAAAAAATTACTTAAAAATGTTGTAATAACTACAACCGCTTTAGATTCAGCAGGTTTCAAGGCTAATTCCAATAAGCACATCTTTCTGTGGTGAGAATATCAAATTCTCGCTTGTGTTCGAGGGGTGGGTGGTAGTAACATGTGATACTGTTATGGCTATTATTTGAGAAAGATCCAAGACCTTAAGTAATATGAATGAATTATTGTTTCCTTATCAGAAAATCATTAATGTTGATGATCATATGATTGGAAAAAGATCCACATCAAATCAAATTAAATTTTCGGGTTCGTGTAGGAAATATTACGATCGGGTCACTTTCTACTCACAGTCGGGTATTGATTACCGGAGGTCTACAAATTTTGCCTATTCTTGCTAAATCATAATATGTATAGTTCAATTGCTCAGAGTAATAATGTAATAACAATACTTCATGTATACATAGCATCATGGCCAGAGGCCGACCAGGGAACTCTTTTTCCCCGCCAAAAGACGGAGATGATATCATTTTTGCCTGGTGGTTTTATATTTTATCACTAGTAGTGATCGTTATTGTATAAATAAACCTAATTCTCAGCTCACATACAGTAACATAGTAAGCAGCAATATAGACGCCTGTAAAAAACGAGCCCTTGCTCTATAGAATCTACTTAAAGATACTGGTGGGTGGAAGTAAAAATGGGGTGCAACATAAGCTTATTGGGAGCCTCGATTGTTTGGTATCTTCTCGCGTGATGATTCGGATAACTAAGACGCTCTGAGACCCCTACTACAACCAGCAAGCGCTATTCTTAGATGTCATAATTAACTATATCATCTCTATTATTTTTGCAGAACCAAAATGATTGTTAGTGAATAGAAAATAAATCTACTTCTGACAAAGTTAAAATTAAAAAGTAATTTAAAAATTACAACTTCTTGTTTGTACATATTGATTAGGTACTTATTTACATGTCTATTTTTAGTAAATCCATTAATTCATCAGTTTTGCACTTTTGTTTACAAATGGTTTCGTGTTGACATGAATAAGTAATTGGCATACTAAGGTGAGACACTAATTTAAATCATAATTCTAGGCTCGAAAATATCTAAATGCTATAGAACTGTTGAACCCAAAGAGTTACAATGAAAACAAATGAGTTTAATTAGAGTCGACACTACGCTATTTACATTAAAAAAGAATAAAATCACCTATTTAAAAATTACTCCATGCATTCAATTGTGAAGTGTCAAATATCTGTGCTCTACTGAAAAAATGCATTTCTCATACCCGTATTGAGCAGTACGAGGCTCATGTGTATCTCAAATGAATTTAACTCTAGCAGTTTTTCCTTACCTGTACTTTCAAATTACAACAACTAATTACCTAACAATAAACCCAATAAAAACTATAAAATTAAACATCAGTTACATTTCCAACATATAACAAGTAAGTTCCTTATTTAGTTACATAAACTTCATTTGTGGTTATTAGAGAGTTACATCAGTTACCTGAATAAACTCGACCAGATTTCAAGTCCGGTCGAGCTCGGGTACTAGCTGAGTACTACTGAGCACGGCCAATGTCATCAAAGCTTTGATTTTTTATCAATACATTATTGATGCTAATAATCATTCAAGCTGTTAATATTCTGAACGGGTTGGGTACGTGTTCATGCTAAATCCATATTCTCACCCTCTAGTGATGATGTTGGTAGCAGTTTGATTAATAGAATAGAGGTCCTCGCAGTAAGGGTCCAGGACAGCAGAAATTTAGTCCCGAAGTTTCTACACCACCGGCTTACTTTTTGAAAATATATCATATTTACAAATTTCTAAAATATATAACAAATTTATGAATTGCTAAAAAATAATGTGATTCCATGTTTTTCTCATCATCTGTTTTGAACGTGCGTGAATCATTACATAAATGCAAAAGCCCTTACAAAGCTTGTTTAACATAAATTTATATAAGTGAACTAAAAAGATTTCAAAATGAGTAAAAATAGGCAGGTGTGTTAGCGTCCCCATTGGAGCGTATGATTTATGGGTGTGTGATTCAGCCCACCGGAGCCCCCCTACCAACACACCTCTGATTATATATATATATATTATCTTTTCTATGTCCTTGCATCAAGAATTATTAAATTTGATTTACAACGGCACAGCTTTGCGGGAACTAAAGTTTGTGTCAACACAAAGTGAAGGTCAGCAATCGACACGTAACGATGAACAATATGAATTTTGTTATGATAAAGATAAAGCAACTAAATTTCTTATGCTGGATACTTGCAACAGTAATTCATTTGAGGTTAGAGTACTTTTTATAACTTCCTGTCATCTGCTTATTTATAGACTCCTCCAAACAGCTGAAGGTAATTTTTTATTAGGAGAATAATAATTTTTGATCAGATTTAGTGTTTATTAGCTTTTATAATAGCTTAAATATATATAGTTACAGTTTATATACACTTATTCAATCTATTAATATATCATTACCACAAACCAGGTTTTAGTTTTCATATATGCTGGTATCATATTTAGTTAGCTATGTGCAATTTTTGCTTTCTCTATGAATTGTTGAAAGGAAGAGTGTTTTTTTTTCAATTTGTTTTAAAGAATAACCATAATTCTTAATGTTAAAGAACCTCAAGTTTCAGAACACCTGTTATATAAAAGTTGAGTATTTCTTTACAAATTAAGAAATTTATTACATTATGAATTTGTATCAAAGATCTGACACAAAGCTTTGCTGTACATGTAATGGAATTGCGAAATTCAACACTGATACAGAACTAGGTTGAACTGATATCAAACTATGTCGAATTCTGGCATCTCCGACACCTAAACTATCTAAAAATGCTTCTAACAAATGTTAAGTTATTGATATATGAGATTTTAGCTTCACTCATTTGTCTTGTTAAATATAGTGCTTTAACAGCAATTTAGGTGATCATGTCAGTAATATTTTAAAGATTTATGAAATTTGAGTTTTACCCTCTTAAGCGAAATCATATTCTACAAGATTATTTGGAGGTTGAGCAAAAAAATTTTTTACTGACCGATATGAAATAACTCAATTTATAATATATTTAAACATAGGCTTTTGCTTGTTTATAGAGAACTCTAAAATATGTGGAACTATGCAGATTTTTGCTGAAGTAATACCTTGTGGTCAATTTTCGTGGATGGTTGTCTCTTGACACAATAAACTAAAAAGGGACTTGATATCAATGAGGGCTCTTGTGATTTATGAATTATGGACTGCCATTTAAGGTGATGATTCCTTTAATAAACTATTTTAAGAATCAAAGTCATCAGAGTTTTTGAAAAAATTTAACATATTTCAGCCGAATTTGAACTATGTGATTCAATACTACGATCAATAGTAAGTTCAAGTTATTGAGAAAATATGTTGACGTTGCAATGAATCGTCATCTTCATTCATAAATATAAATGAAGAATACTTAGCTCTAAGCATTATGAACATAATAATTCCAATTACCACGCTATCCAACGAAGATAAATTACACATTTTCCTTATCATGTGAAATCAAATGGCTCTAGACAATCACTTCATCCATTGATCAGGTTAGCATTATAGGATTAAGAGATTTTCATACAATTTTTTGTTGATTTTCTTGAGATTTAAAACAGTGATGTAATGTTTCATCTTTTAATAATTTATACTACTTTATATATATATATATATATATATATATATATATATATATATATATATATATAAAATGATGAATATGATCGCCAAATTGCACTGACTAAAATTCAACCTATCTTTAAGAGTTTTCTTGATATTTCACCACTAACTTGTGAAATCTCCCTGTGATTTTTGCTGGATGTACTGAAAATTAAGTACAATTTATGTAGAAATGTTTTAAAATGGTTTACACTTCTAACATCAGCAACAGGATCTACTACAGCTAGTTCCAACCAGTGATTGAGGCAATGCCACGGAAAAAATTTTTTGTACACCGTCTTCAATCTTGATTCCTGTCAATTTGCTTGTCCCATCACTAGTGAAAAAATACCTTCTGCGGTCTGATTATCTAATTCTACCAAGGCAATGGAGATAACAATGGATTCGCCATTACCCACTTCACTTTTCATACGGATTGTCATAACCGTCTTGTTTGCAACAATAGCAGACTCATTGCTAATAATCTAAATAGCAACACTAATACAATATAATAAACTTAATTTTTATAAATCTGAAGTAAGATGAAGTGCTTTTGAAGGAGGATACAGCGGCATAGGTGGTGCTTTTGGAGAAGGAGGAGCTTGATTAGGAATCAGGGTTTGGGATTGTAATGAACCTCTTGGTCTTTCTATTAGATCCTTTCTTTAACTGTTTTATTCTTAACATGAGTGAAGAATTAGATAAAGGTAAAATAATTACTTTAAAAAGATAATTCAAAGTATTGTAGGCTACCCAAACATCAATAAAGACTATAATATATACATGAATCAATGCTATCAATCTTGTAATAGGTCTATCAATCCAGTTTTTTATAGACTTTACCAATTTTGAATATATATAGATGATTCCAATCTTTCCCAAAATGTTGTCTTAATGGATTCCTCGAATCATATCAGGTGTTAAAATTATTGAATCAGAGGTTATTCTTCTCTGCATATAAAAGTTTTGTTGGCGTTGTAGGTTATTTAACATTTCCAATGCCGATATTGGGGGCATGAAAGCTTTTGGATTGTAGACACACTTAGATATGGCGGACTCATACAAATCTTTAATGTCACCAAGTTGGTATACGCCATGCCGGTTGTCCTACTGATAGTATGAGTCATTGATGTTTATTATCAAATTTGGAAAGGCAGGGGGTCTAATTGTGAAATTATCATAAACAAAATGCGAGTTTAAGTCCAAAAATACAATTTTTCCCGTTTCATTGTCAAAAACGGGCAGTTCGTTTGTTCTTTTGGGAAAAGGGACTGTCGTGTAATATTTTCTTGTATAAAATTGGACATAATAAGCGTTGCCCAGATTTAGTATAGATCTACCTCGATAACCATCGATGCTCAATTTTATTTAAATGAATTTAGGCGGTTCATCAATTATACGAGGCGAGGCAAAAATTTAATACAACTGTTAGAAAATTGGGTTGGCTAGGCGTTTATAGTCTTGGGGTTCGTATTTCTAATAACGTTTTATTTGTGCAGTCACGGATTAGTGGAATTTCTCCCAAAAAGATAATTTACCTAGCAATTTAATTTTCCGGTACTGTCGAATTCTGGAACAAAAATATTCTAGCGACAGCTCTTATCTCTGACAGTTTATCAAAAATAAGATTAATTTCTTTATGTTAATTTAACTCTTATCAACACAACGTATTTTACTTAATCCACTAAAACTTTTAAGCAGAAACGTTCTTTCTGTAACGAGTTAAAGAACTTTATCAAAATAGAATTCAACTGGGATGAAAACAACAATTTAATCTGATTTGAACAATTTGTCACAATTATTCAAAGAGCTCAAACAAACAACAAAGTAACGTGAGAGAGTACTTTAATTTTTCCTAAGGCAAAAAAAAAGAATAAATATCTTGTCTCTACTTAGTGCCGAAACGTACTATCAATAAGGTACATATGACACAGCTAGAATAGAAAATATCTTTTATTTTAGATCAAAGCTAAACACGGTGGTATACCTGGTAACACAACAGACTAAAACTACACTAAGTTAATAGGTTATCATGTCCGAATTTTGAAAATACTTACTTCACTGGATATAAACTATCACAGAACCGGTTTTGTTAAGCGTTTCAGCAGCTTCTTTTCCAAAGGGAACAGCGAGCTCTTGTCGGCAGCTAATTACTTTCGAACACAAGACGGGCAGCGTCTCGTCCTTTTTCTCTTCACTTTCGAACACAAGACGATTACTCTCGAATCCAAGATGGGCAGTGTCTCGTCCTTTCTCTCTTTACTTTCGAACACAAGACGGGCAGCGTCTCGTCCTTTCTCTTCTGGCGTGGTCTGGCAACTTGTTTATTGGCGTCCTCCTATTTATGATATTTCGTCCAGCTTCCTCTTGGTGATTGGCTGTGATTCAATTGACGTCATCTTTGCCACTGACCTTCGGAATTTACTTGGGGCCACTGATCACGATTCGAAGGAGGTCCTCCACAATTTACGTTATCTAGCTCGATGTTGCTAAATTTAGTTACTAGACGTCAATCAGGGCGGTACCTTCGTTTGGAGTAGTTTACACAGCAGTGAAGTAGTGCAGATTGCTGATCTCAAACCGGATTAAGTTTCAAGTTTTAAGCCAAAAATGTTTGATAACCTATTAGACTACGCAATAACCGATATCTAATTGCACTCTCTAAATACTGCAATCACTTTACAATTTTGGCAAAATAAAATAATTTACATTTTCGATAATAAAGTTTATAAGCACACACAAAAGTATATAATGGCACCAGATTTTCTGACAGAAATAACATTAAAATAGAAATAAATAAATGTTGAAATAAATACAGTAAATTTAGTAAATTCAGATGATTCAATTCGTCATTTTGTCAAGATTTTTCTTATAAATTTTTCACACTACTAATATGATCTTCAAGATAATTGAGCGACATAACGTCAATTGCATTGTGAGCATTGCTAATTGTTTCTGGAAATAAAATGTTGTATTTATATTAAGTGGTAAATTTTTTAGATAATGATTTATATGCTTGAAATTAAGTTATATGCAACATATGCAATACAAACATATAAATTTTATAATTATATCATATTCCGCTTCCCCCATTAATATGTGCACTGCACGCCACTGATGTAAGTATAAGAATTTTTGAGAACGTTCATTTATTTTAATATATTGTCTTAAAAACGAAATCGCGGGTTGACTAAACTTGAATTTAAATAATACAGAAAAGATATGCATTTGAATTTGGTAGTAAGGAGATAATATTTTGTATTTTAGTCGGTTTTGGACAGAAGAAGCGATATTTGGAGTTTATATTTGTAGAGAAATGAATAAT
>CABFPE010000728.1:2942-37682 GCA_900660155.1 Hofstenia miamia
AGATTTGTCTCATCTTCAATTCTAATAAATATATATATAGTTTACTAATTTTAACTTTTAGGTGGAACACATTGCTCAATCGTCATCAAAGAAAGCGGTCTCTTAATCGCAAAAAAACTGACAAAGCCGTTATAGACGCTGCACCAGCATCATCCAATGATGCCATTTTGGCGCTCACTGATGCAGTAAAAGAAAACACGAAGGCTATTAAGAAGTTAGTTGACGAAATTCAGGCATTGATAAATGAAGTATATTTAAAAAGTGTGTAATTTGTTTTTAGAGAAGCAGCTCGTATTGTAAAGAAAACACTGAACCATATCCAATGTTTATATACAAAGGAGTTAATTTATTATTATAAGGTGACAGGGAATCTAAGTTTGGTTTGGCATTAGCACGGACGTTATGGACACAAGAAGAAATTAAATATCAAATGTTAAGTCCAAAAAAGTGAATGCCCGTCCTTCTTTTTCTCCAAATCGATCTAAGGTTTTTAAAGGTAACGTTATGTTTAGTCAATTTTGTAAGAACACATATCATAAAAATGTGCAAGTTAGGCGATTTTTATGGATTTGTGACTACTATTTTTGAAAAATTTGCTTAGCAATCAATTAATGTGTCTGTTTTTTATGTTCAAGGCCAGGTTGCATACTCTTGAATATTGACTGCACCATGTCAAGCTCATAATGCGACATTTCTATGTCAAATTTAGATATTTAATTGTATTCCAATACAATTTCCTCTATTTCCACTTGATAATGGCCATTTTTATGTTGAACTTCAGACATTTCAAATTCTAATTTCGTCAAGTTCCAATTGATCAAATTACTTTTACTGATAGAAAATTCCGCTGATATAAAATTTTTGTTTTTGTTCATACAGCATTATGCAGTTATACACTCATATATATGACCTTTGAAACAAACAACAAAACAAAATATTTATTTTCAAGAGGTTAACAGTTTATCGCAAAAGAAAAAAAGTCAAAGCCCGGGATGCATATCTTCAGACTGAAGTGCAGCTGGGAAAAATTCTTGAATGCTTTGGTTATTTGATTCATTGCAGTGCCAATCAAACCCTCCACAAAGACCAATCGTTGCTCGCCAATGTTATATAAACTGACATTTGGTACCACCATTTCTCTCTTGATAATGCTCTTCATCTTGCTCCAGATAATCTTTAAGTCCAGGGAAGATGTCTTGATACTCCTCAGTCTTTGAATTACATGGAGCATTATCCATAACCAACACTGTTATCTGGTGTCAAACCATGAGGCAGGTTTGATAACATGTCAGTTACCCACTTTTGGCAGCTCTATACTTGAAGTCACCACGATGCCTACTTCATTTGATAAGTTGAAATATTTTGCTTCTTTCCCCTGCGATGCTTGTATTTCGCCTCACCACTTCTAGCCCAATCACGACAATCCCCTCCTTCCCCATAAAAGTTTATAATGCGTTCTCGGTCTTTAATGTTAGATTTGTTGTATTTACGATTATTATCAATGTTATTTGTAAGTATTTAGTCTTATATTTACTGAAAAGAATTTTGGCCAATATTAATTGGAAATTGAGAAAATTCAAATTTGAAATATCTGAAATCCAAAATAGAAATGGATCATTATCAAGTGGAAATGGAGCAAATTGAAATGGAAATATCTTAACAAATGGATGAATGATAAAGGCAAATATCTTAGATTTGACATAGAAATGTCGCATTATGAGCTTGAAATGGTGTATTATTCAGAATGGGGGCTATACATTTTCAACAATCTTGATATTTTTTTGTAAATATTGTAGTTATTTGTTATCATTCTTGCCGCTATTCAGATAATAACCAGTCTTGTAATTGAAAATATTATCTGAATAAAGAATATCTTATCTTATCTTAACACTTTATAATATAAAACTGTAAACCATTAATTCTCTTCCATATAGAAATGTGTTACTTTTGATTTTATATTGAAAAATTTGAAAATACTATAGAAGGTCGAACATTTTATAATTGGATCGTCAATAATTTCGCATTTTATGTTTGGCGAATGAGCAGATAAATCTCATTATTTTTATTACTAGAGTATGTTATTCTGTACAACAACAATAGTTGTATTGAACTTTAAGTGCACATAATTTTGCAGTCTGACCAATTGTTTAAGATGGAGAATGCACTAAATTCTAACTTGTATATTCATATACATGTTATTGCCTTACACCATTGACATTTATTTCGCCTATTTTTATTAAATTACACGCAATGCTGTCAATATACACTGAATGGCAATGAACTAGTTTTTATATTATTTTATGATATTCCAAATATTATATCTATTATTGTATGTTTAGATACGATTTTCAAGAAATTCGGTTGCCATAGTGGTTTTTAGAGAGAAGCAAAAATAGCATTCAACCAGTTGGGCAATGACCTCAATTCCAGGAAGAGGAAGCTATACTTTTAGTGGTGTTTTGTACTTGTTTTCAAATATACTTTGTAGCAAATATACATTGCAAATCTTTAAACTTGCTTTTAAATTCTTTGAAAATCTTTAAAGTTCCATTGAATTACTTTGCACGAACTTTGCTTGACTTATAAAGAACTTTAATGTTTTTTTAAAGGTGAATATATTTTTTAACTTGGCCAAAATAATGAGTAAATTCCATTACTATGCTCAATATGTTGATGATGTACTAGTTATATCAGAATATAATGGTAAAGACAAGCTTCCTTCCTTGAATTCTTTAGATTTTGCAGTTCAATTTACCAACGAGTAAGAAAAAAACAAAAGATTACCATTTCCGAATATTAACATTAAAAAAATAAATTTAATAATTAACTATCATTCAAGCGTACCTTTTATGTACAAGAAATCCATGATCAAAGGTCTGATACATCAACATTTTATGAAGAACTTCATTAATCAATAATAAAGATCATTAAGGCGTTATGAATATCCAACATATATATGCGATACAATTATAAAAGAAAAACTAGGAGACTTATTACAAACTAAAGATACTAAAAACAAAATTGATTATACAATTAAATCTTTAATGTTGAATATTTGAGGCATAAAATCAATTAAATTACAGAAAGATCTGAAAAGAATCACTCCATCACTTTTAAAGATGGATTTATACTTAAGACCAATGAACTAAGACATCTAATAGGACTAAAGACAGAAACCAAGATTGAATACCTTTCCAAAGTAGTATATGAAACTATTTGCAACTGTGGTGCACAATACATTGGAAAGACATCAAGAAATATACAATCAAGAATTAAAGAACACAAAAATCAATCGACCACCTCCGATCACCTAAAGAACTGTGATATGAAATTTACACATAAAATTTTATCCAAGGCAATTGATAATTTTCAACTAAGCATCATGGAATAAATTTATATAGAATTAAAAAATCCAAGCTTAAGCAAAAAAGATGAATATAAATACAAACTAAATTTACCAAAGATATTGTAAAAAATATTATATTGATGAAAAATTTGTGAATTTTATAGTAGAAATCTTTTGGACAATGGCAGTGGCATGCAGAAACATGTTAAGTAAATGATAAGTTTTTCGTTTTTAAATTCATACATAAACTCAAGAAATTAGAAATTCATAATGAAAAGTACATAAGTAACCAATGAAATCGTATTTGAAGAAATAAGAGCGTGCTTGAAACATTATGATGCACTGAGTTTGTAGGTTGCCGCAACATCAGTAGTACCATCACGTAATTTGGAGTGCAAATCCGAAGTGGTTCATATTTAGGCCTTGTCTAGATGGAGGTTCAACATCAAAACACCGACTTTCTATTTATTTAGTAATGTCAAATTATACAGATATTGTTGTTTATCATAACTTTTACAAGTGACTTCACACATGAGAAAAATATTGCTAGAGGAAGTATTTCTATTACTCTCAGAATGAATTTTATTGATTTCTATCGGATGCTACTTCATGTACCATTGAGGCACCCCTAGTCGTCGAAATTTCTTGGAAAACATTAAGGATAATTTAAGAATCTTTGATCAAATTTTGGCAAGAACTTCAAGGATTTTCAAAGAAACTTTAAAGATTCTTACGAAAACTTTAAAGAATTTCAAAGATTCTTATGGAAACTTTAAAGAATTTCAAAGATTCTTACGAAAACTTTAAAGAATTTCAAAGATTCTTATGGAAACTTTAAAGAATTTCAAAGATTCTTATGGAAACTTTAAAGAATTTCAAAGATTCTTATGGAAACTTTAAAGAATTTCAAAGATTCTTATGGAAACTTTAAAGAATTTCAAAGATTCTTATGGAAACTTTAAAGAATTTCAAAGATTCTTATGGAAACTTTAAAGAATTTCAAAGATTCTTATGGAAACTTTAAAGAATTTCAAAGATTCTTATGGAAACTTTAAAGAATTTCAAAGATTCTTATGGAAGCCTTAAAGAATTTCAAAGATTCTTACGGAAAACCTAACCCTTTCCAATATGAATGCTGCAAGATTTATATGAACGAAGAAAGCGCTCAGATGGCAGTGGCAAGTGTTCTCGTACAAATTGGAAAGTGGCATTTGAAATAAGCTGCAACATTAGGGAAAATCTGATAATCATAGAAGAATATTTAAGCCTACCATGATATTCGACTATGGAATTTATTAAAAGGGCTTAGAGTTAGGGCTTTTGAATATATCGTGCCTGTGAGAAACATTTTGTGAATATTTGGTTGATCAACTTAATTCTGCGGATTACATTCACAAGCAGATTTTCATCGTTAGATATGTCGATGAAATGAAACATAAGTATGAAGGAATGGTGAATTACAAAAAATTTTACATTAAAATTGAGTATCAATAAAAAAACGGAGGTGCATGTTTAGATTTGTTTTTGGATTTTGCACTAAAATTCAAATAAGTGTTTACAAAAATCCTTTCATTCATTGTGTATCCAATTCCAGCTACAAATTTCTGGCAAATGTTGAAATCAACATTTTAGGTTGTAAACCTGTATTCTGTAACAACCATATTAAGGCCACGGTTAGACTACGTGATTGGTATCATGAAAAGAAACAAAATTAATTTTTTCTTTAGTGTGCTAATCATTCGTTAATTGTTACTGTAAATAGCTGTACGTAGTGTATACAGTGGCGCCCAAAAGTATAGCATAATGATTAATATTTCACAAACGTGCATACACACGCACGCAATTGAGGGTTTTGGAGGACAAGCTTCCGTTATGGATGCCCCGACGCCACTGTAGGCATTTTCTACATGATGGGGCACCAGCTCACACCTCCAAACTCACCAAGCAATGGCTAACCAAATGACTGGCAGACAACAACTACCAATTGCTCGAGGGTTGGCAAGGGTCATAATGAAGAAGAAGATTGCCTTGCTAAATCCCACTTCATATGCTGATTTGGTTGAGAAAATTAAAATTGAATGGGCCGAACATATCAGCCCACAGTACTGTGAGGATTTGGCCGATTCAATGCCAAGACGAATTGCAGCTGTCATAGCTGCCAAAGGTTATCAGACCAAATATTAGACTATATTTCAGTGCTTCTATCGATTCAATGCCAAGACGAATTTCAGCTGTCATAGCTGCCAAAGGTTATCACACCAAATATTAGACTATATTTCAGTGCTTCTATGGTTTTGCTACATGTTTCTATCTTGTTAATATACATTTTCTGATACTTATTGATTTTTTTTCAAAATATGCTATACTTTTGGGCGCCACTGTACATGTTCTGTCTGGTTGAAGCGTGTGGTGCTAATTTATTATTGTGATGAAAACAACTGCTTGGACTGTAAATACTAGAATCTAAGAAAAGAGAATCAGTCCTTATTCTGAGTACACCTTTTTGTGTAGAATAAAAAAAAGAATGGCCCGCTAGGTCACCTGACCTTACCATTATAGAGCACGTATTGAAGTTGCTCAAAGATCGGCTGTAACAACACGTATTTGACAACATAGCCTCATTGTGGGAGTTTGTTCAGCTTGAATATTATGCTATTGCAGATAAACAAATTCGTACTCTTTACACCTCCATCCCCAAACGATTTCTTTGTGTAATCAAAGCACGTGGTTATCCCACAAAGTATTTAAAAGAAATGCTACATAAATGCATTTTAAAATTGAATCCACTATTTGACGCGTTTCGATCTTTTATTGATCATCGTCAGAATATTTTCCCAGAAAATTTTTTTACAAAACTATAAACTACACTTTATAATTAACTGAAATAATTGTATATGATAAGATTTAAAATAGATGTAATCTTTGAAAACCTTTGAAAAATTTCATAAGTTGACCATATTCAGCATGCAAGTACTCAACATTTTTAAGATAAAACTTACCTTTTAAAGAACATATTCAAGTAGATTAAGACTTATTCTTTTGAATCATATATATTTCAAGTCTATAGAACCAATATTGGCCTCCCAGCAGAATCCGAAAAATTTCGAAAATTTACTATGGGAAAATCAAAAAAATGGTTGTCCAAAAGAATTATTTCATCAAAATGGTTTTTAAGTCATTTCCAGTTATTTAAAGCAATAAAATCACAAAAAAAATTTGTCCTAAAAATTTTTTGACCCTAGTTGACCATCTTTGAAGGGCTAGTTATCAAGAGTAGAGCTTTCGAATGGTATGAATTTGACAGTTGTAGGACCAATATTGGCCCAAACCCGACCCCAAGAATAAGTGAACATGCCCCAGAAAAAGTGAACATGGACAAATGGAACAGAGCCCTAATCCAGTACAAAAGGATTATATTTATAGTATTATCGTATCAGCTATGCTGCAGGCCAAGTCTCATTCTGAATCGTACATTTGAGGATTTTGATAAGATCTCCCTAACAAATGAGCCTATCAGTACAGTTGATCACAAGACTGCTATGCTATATGGTGTTAAGCATTTTTCATATCTAAGAAAAACGACATTGATAATGGCTTGACAATTCCAAAATACCTTTTTCTAATTCGAAGGAAGAGGCTGACATTCAAATCAGAAAAAGACTTAGCGAGTTCGTAAAATATGTTCTTAATATAGACTGCAATACAACAGCAACCCAGATAAGGAAAATGTGGGACACTGAAATTATGAACAACCCAACTGAACATCAAAAACTCTCACATTTGAAACAGACGGAGCACTCTGAGACTACAGCCCGAAAATATTATATGAAGAAGCAGACTCCAAGTTCTGCTCTCTTATTTTATCAGACGCCCTCCAGCAGCGAGTCAATACTTACCAATTGCCGTGCAAAGGCTGTCAGATTCCAAGAAAGTAAATCTGCAACTCCTGTAAGAAATGTTCTATTATAAAAAACCTAAATTTCATTTATAGCATCAATCTATTTTGAAAAACACAGTGTCTGATGACACCTCAGAAGTGCCGTCAACTTCTGCTACTTTGAATATAATATCTCATATATATATTGTAGGACAGTGACAATGAATCTGAAGAAATATTAGATAAATTCAATTCAAGCAACTTAATGAATTTAACATTCGAGACATCAAATTTTGATAACGATTGTGGAAAACGAATCCCCAGTTCCTGATACTCCTAAAAGATGCCAGGGAAAAGAGTTATTTAGAACCCACAAAAGCAGCCCCATTAAATACTGTAATTTAATTTTATTAAATGTAGATATTTTTTATTTAGAGTAAAAATGATGCAATAAGTGAATCAGAATTATCTTTAAACACAACTTTTAGTGCTACGCCTTTAACTGGAGCTAAACTTGCTTTGTTTAGAGCAAAAATAAAGTAAGATAATCTAAATTGTTATAAATTAACTATTGTTTAGTATGTGCAAAGCTGGAAAATGGACTGATGTACAGATTCAAATGATCCAGTCCCTGAAATATTTAACGTCTTGAGTTGCAAAAGTTAGACTAAAAAAATTATTGGAAAAATTCCACCCGGCCTCTGAAGATATAACAAGGATCTATGAAAAAATTAGATCGAATTATAAAAATTTAAAAAACTAAACTTTAGGTCTTTAGATGGATTTCTGGGCCTCTTTTTATGCTTTTTATTGTTTTATGTTGTTTTTCAATACGTTTTAATTTCATCAAAGTCTTAGTATATATTCACATTGAATTTTATTACATATTTAAACATTTCATATAAAGATACTGCTTAAAATCATTTAGAAACATTGTTATTCCACATTTCAAGGCATGGCAAAGAAACAGAAGAGCATAAAAGGTCAACATCAGAATATTAGAATAACTTCCATTTTGCTACAGACACTTTTTGTACTTAATTTTAATCAATTGTACAATTATTATAATAAAATATAGTTGCTATATCGCTTTCAGTTGTTTTAAATTAAAAAATTACTTTGAAAAAATATTTTTTTTTGAGGATACTCCTTTAAAAAATTTCAAAAGTGAAACATTTTCAGCATGCAAGTACTCAACATTTTTAAAATAAAACCTGCCTTTTAAAGATCATATTCATGTAGATTAAGACTAGGGGTTTCCAATAATAGATATTACAATTGTATAGAACCAATATTGATCCCTTAGCGGCGTCTGAAAAATTACAAAAAATTTACTATGGGAAAACCAAAAAAAAATTTTTATTTCACCAAAATGGTTTTAAGCCATTTCCAGGTGTTTAAAGCAATAATATCAAAAAAATTTATTTTTCAATTCCAAAATACCTTTTTTCTAATTCGAAGGGAGAGGCTGACATTCAAATCAGGAAAAGACTTAGCGAGGTCGTAAAATATGTTCTTAATATAGACTGCAAAACAACAGCAACCCAAATAAGAAAAATGTGGGACACTGAAATTATGAATCACCCAACATTAACTGAGCATCAAAAACTCTCAGATCTAGAAATGCACTCTTTGGTTTGCGATGAGTGATATTTAATGCCCATCTTAATTGAATATCAAGTTTTTTATAAAGCTTTTCGCTTAGGTCAGTAGATAAAATGTTTGCGTAATTAAGGTGGTAATTGCCTAACTACTAGTGTCATACTTTTTTATACCTATAGCTAATTTTCTAACTATTAAATTGAAATGAGAGTTGAATTTGAGTCAATAGTTACTCCTAAGTACTTGAAAATGTCCACAATAGGAACATTAATATTATTTACATATAAAGTCACTGCAGAAGCATCGTAATTGCTTTTATTCGGCTGCAAAATACAAAATGCTTCATTAATATTCAACTTGGGCATACAAAAGTATTTTGACAATTTGTTGCAATTCAATTCTATAGATTCCACTGCTAGGTGCATTGATGAATTATCGCTGAAAATGCAAGTGTCACCGGCATATTGGATTAAATTGCAATTATAGAATGCATGTCATTCATATAAATACTAAAAAGAATAGGACCTAGAATCGTTACTTGCGGCACCCCATTGTAAACCGGTACCAATCTGAAAAAATATCATTTAATTTAACTCTTTGGAATCTTTGATTGAGGTAACTAGTTATCAATTGCTTACTATTACTAGAAAATCCTAAGTAACATAGTTTTTCAATTAGAATGATTAATCGTATCAAAGGCATTTGAAAGATCTAAACAAGCTATAGCTACCAATTTAGTAGAATCAAGTGATGCTCTCCAAGTTTCAGTAGCATTGAATAGTGCATCAGTTGTTGAGAAATTTTTGCGAAATCCAAATTGAGTGTTCGATAATAAATTATGCATATTTAAATGTTCAGTTATTTGATTATGTAATAATCTTTAGAATATTTTGCTTATGGGAGAAGTAATTGAGATTGGCCGATAATTAGTGGCAATTGATGGGTCGTTTTTCTTAAAAATAGGAGTAATGTGAGCAATAGAGATCAATTAATATGAAATTACTAATCGAATCAACGGATTTTAATAGACCTTAGTAGACCATTGCTAAAAAATTTTTAAATCGAGTATTGCTATCAATTTTTCAGTTTGATCTTAATTCTCGAGAAATTTTTTTGAAATTAAATTGAGTATTTGATAATTCATTATACTTATTTAAATGTTCAGTTATCTGATCTGTAATACTTTGCTTATTGGAGAAGTAAAAGAACTGGCAATTGATGGAATGTTTTTTAAAAATTGACATAATGTGAGCAAATTAAGATAATCCGGAAAAAAGTAATTGCTTTTTATATATTCATGAAATTTAAAGGACTAATGTGAGTGTAAAGAATAACTTTAGAAGACAATATCTTCCTTTGGTATTGGAGCCAAATTCACTTAATGTTACTGCAATAAACAAACCAATTGAGAGCAAGCAGAATTATTTGAAGGAAATTAATTAATTCATATGTTCAAATTTCTCTTGGAATAAATTAACGCGATATAATCCATCTATTTGAGGTTTATCGAAAATTAAAGTAATTAAATGTAAATTAAATATAAATATAAATTAAGCAATGAAACTGAAATATGTCTTCATATATCAGTTCATTTCCAAAACAAAAAACGTTGACACAAAAGCGAAACCTCTTCAAATTAATTCACATCATAATGTACAAAATTTACAATTCACAATCGACTACAGCAACAGAAACCAATAACTATTTACATTAAAATAGTTAAATAAAAATTAAAACGAATTGTACAGACTGCGTACTTGGAAGGAATCTAAAAACATAATTGATAAAATTATATAACAGCGGGATTTCTTTTGTAATTTATATGAATTGCATATATGTTTTTGTGAATTTAACTCCTTCAGTACCATCACGAGATAATCTCGTGATTTGAGCACTCCATATTATGCGCCAGCACGAGACTATATCGTGTTAGATAATATTAGTTATAAGTAGGTTTGCAGTTGTTTGGGCTGTGCACTGGCACATCGTTCCGATATAAGTTTTAAATATATTTAAAAAAATTTTTTTTTGTTTTTTATTTTTTTTGGGTTATAGCATGGCACAAACCAATATCTTGATGGTACTGAAGGGGTTAATGACGCTATTCAGATAAATTATCAGTTATTTAATTGTTAACATTTATCTAAACAAAGATTCTTTTATCTTATCATATTATACAACATTTACGGTCAAAGAAGAAAAGATAATCGCTATAAAGGAGACGATATGATAAATAATCTGAATTTCAAGACAAAAAATTTACGAACCTTGTCTCAAAAATAACATATAGAAGAAAAGAAAAATCAAAATGCATGGAAGTAAAAATCATTACATAAATGTAACTAAACCTTGATTAAATAATATCTACCAATGGCAATTCAAAGACGAGATAGTTTTTAGAAGCTGTAAATTAAAGTTCGAAAGTTTTTGGCAAAACACCAGAAAGAGTAGAAATGTGTTTGTTAAAAGAACGTTTTAAACTGATTGTACTCAAAACACACAATTTTTTAAATTTTCGTTTTTTATTGAGCACCAGATTTCATCTGCAAATACAAAGAAAAACAGGTTTTGTTTCAAGATGTTACTTGAACGATTGAATTACAAACAAGTGGGACAATATTTTTCTCACAGCGTCAGCACGTTAATCACCTACAACCACATAACGAAAATTCCAAACGCGGCCCTTTTCTAGGGAATTTTATATAAAAAAGGGTCTATGTGTCATCAATTATATAAAATATAAATAGACTGGTTTTCATTTTTAAACCTTTTTTAAACAATGTTATAAACATTCTTAAGACACCTTGTTTTATACATACCCACCCTGATAAAACTATTTAGACTGGGCGCCGATATAAGGGAAATGCAGAGCAACAAACAATTTTCCCTTATCATTACGAGCAACATCGCATAATCGAAAATCACAATGGTTTATCATTCTTGCAGACAATTTTCCAACTGGGAGTAGTTCCCACGTATAATCAATCGATTTCTGCGCAACATCGCGTTAATGTGTCGCCCAGTCCTACATCAATGTACCGAAGGTTAAGTTGAAACGCTTCTGAAAATATACAATACAATAGATAATCGAGTGTTTTTTCCCGCTACACGAGAAAGTGAAAAAGTATTTGGCCTAAAATGGCGTAACCACCTAATTAATAGAAATGGTAAAATGTAAAAACTAAATTCCTTCATCTTTCTGAAAAACGGGTTCTCAGTTGACACCACGAAACACTGAACGTGAAGGCACGTGAGAGCTAGCTAAGGCCCACGTTCATTGGCTGTCATTCTATAAATCAAATGCAAAGTCTTGTCATACCTTGAAAGTCCTTCTGTTCAAACTTTCAACAACTAAAAGTGCAAAATTATCCGATTGCGCATTGAAAAAACAGCCCATTGCGAGTCATCGATTTTATTGGAAGGAGCATTTTTATGCTTTCTGGAGTCATAAAAAAATTTATCTAGCACATTAACACAACATTCCACGATCACCGCGCGATTTTTAAGGAAGATGGGAGGAGGGGGCACATGAAACAATTGCCATGGGACCGGGCCCAATAAAAAAATTTGTTTGAGTTTTGGCCACCAATTCCTTAGCCTTAAAACATTTCCTGGAGCTGTTCCCAACTTTGTCTCAAGCTAATATTAAACCTGTTTTCTTTGTCAGGCCACAAGCAACTGAATTTGCTTAGAAGTTAAAAAGGACTGAAAAAGCAGCTTCGAGAAGATTTGTAGCAGTGGTGGAGAGTTTCTTGGGAAATTATAGAACTGAGAACTATGTTGATCTTGTTCACTCACTTGTGAAAAAGGCCTGTAATATGGACTGCGGGATGTCTTTGAAAGTTCATATTGGGGTGCATACTCCATAAGAACAAGATGAGTGTTTTCACAAAGGCTTTCTGAACTCCAACAAAAGCATGACGGGTAATAATATGGGGACTGGTCTTCACAAAAGATTGAAAGTGACGAAAATCTGACATCATAGTCAGGCTTGTTCAAAAGATAATCTAAGAAAAGATTATCTTCAATAACCTATTTTTGAGCAAGTATTCCATCCAATAACTCATCTTATACAACGAATCATCGTTGAGAAGATCCGCTCAAAAAAAATAAACCAAGATTAGCGCCTATTTGGTACGAAATAGTAAACTACGGATTTATTTTGTTCACATTTCTGAAATTTTGATAGATGAATAATGCAGTTAATTCCCAGTTATCAAATACAAGTTTAGTAAATATNGCAAGTATTCCATCCAATAACTCATCTTATACAACGAATCATCGTTGAGAAGATCCGCTCAAAAAAATAAACTAAGATTAGCGCCTATTTGGTACGAAATAGTAAACTACGGATTTATTTTGTTCACATTTCTGAAATTTTGATAGATGAATAATGCAGTTAATTCCCAGTTATCAAATACAAGTTTAGTAAATATATGTTATTTAGTTCGTCTGTATACAACATGCATTTTCATAACCAAAATATCTTGTGGAAATTGGTTTCTAAAATGTTAATCTAAGGAACTGTAATTATAGACACCCTCTTACTGTTGAATTCATAACATGCTACTCTTGTTAAGGTTGAAAAAATGAATTGTTTTCATCAAATTTACAAAGATATTCAAAAAATTCTTTTTGAGAACGCTCTGTTTTTAAGAGAATGTAAATATTTATATATTAAATTAGAAAATTTAAATCTCCAAATACTTTGTATTTGCATACAATGGCAATATCTGAAGAAGAATTGCATTAGTACACTTAAAATCTGAGAAGGCCTATTACTTTTATTAATGCCCCTAAATAGATTTGCAAATGGGCTGAGGCAGGACCGTAGCCAGCATTATCACCTAAGAGGCGATACGCATCCAGGAGGGGTTGATGGGAATTTCTACTTTCCTTAAAATTTAGACTAAAATTTACTAGAAATTTACAACAAATTTTATGTTGCATGCATGGGCGTACGGAGGTTTTTATGACGAGGAGGTCATCTAGTAGTGATCACGTGTATGACGACAACCGCAGGTTTTTTGAAAATAGACCCAGAAATTCATTTCACGACATTGTTGAGAGCAATGTTACAACAATTACATTAAAAAAATTTATTTTTACATGCTGATTTGGCTTTTAGGTTTGTTGTCCAGGAGGGGTTGCCTGACCTTCCAGGTGGAGGGGAGTGTCTCTCTCCTAACCCCCTGTGACTACGGGCCTGGGTTGAGGGAAACGTTACTAATAGCATAGCAATGTGGTAAATTAAAACTTTCGTTTGAACAATTGTAGAACACGCTTATCGTCAGCATCATTCTATTTGTGTTTCAGAGAATAAGTTGCAAAATATGTACTATAACTACGATTCACTCACCTATCGAATTTTAGTCAAAATTCCCTTCCCAGGCGTTATCTTTCTGTTTTTGAATTTCCCGTTTACGGGCTTGTGCATCGGAAATTTGTTGCCTTTCTGCGGATACCTGAGCTTTGGAAACGTTAGACTTAACGCCTAGTGCATTAGTGACCATTCGACGAGCAACGTTCACATTTGTGGCTGGCTTTCTAGCTGGAGGAGGTCCCTAAAAATAAAAATCTAAGCAGTCATGTTAACATCGATCTTATTGAAGATTACGGAACGCAAAAAATGAAAGAGAAACAACTTACTTGAATTACATGCAATTGACGTTTCTACAAACATTGCTTTGTCTTAATGTTAAAATTACTCTAATAATATCAAAAAACAATTCTTTAGTACCAAGATTGTACATTTTTGCACATTGCTGAAGGCATACCTGAAGAAGACATTCGAAATTCTGGCAGCATTTGGTAATTGTTTTAGGAGATGACTCTGACAGTGGTCTTACTGCGATGGTGAAACTATTAAAGTTGTTGAGAACTTTATTTGCGATTGCTGCTGAGGGAAATACTAGAACTGCATGGTTATCATCTACCCACACGATCTAAATAACAATAATATGCTGCTGTCATAAAATACAGGTCTATATAACTGTATCAAACTCCTGAAGCTAAGCATTTTCTATATTGATATGTTAAACCTGATTGCTTTTATCCAAAAGAAAAAAATTAATATTTCTATAATCTAAATTACAAAAATTTACAAAATCTACAAACTTAATAAACTTATGAAAAACCTGTTAAACTTTTTCAAATGTTCACTTCCGTAGAAGTTCCAAATTTGAAGTGCCTAGCTAATAGATTTTCTGTAAGAAGTATTTAGCGTTTGATAAATTGTCTATATGTTTATAAAGTGAAATCAGGCGGAGATCTGCATATAAAAAAAGTTGGAGACAAATTTTTGTGGATTTTACTGTATTTTTTTTATTCAATTGCTTTTCTAGTTGGATCTTAGTTCCATTAGTGAGGATTACTTGAGCATAACTTATAGATAATTTATTCGTGTAAATACAAAAAATGTTGAATTAGGAATAGAAAATGATATTGTAAAATGAATAGTGAAAATAATCCATACAATAAATAGTTAAAAGACAAACAGGATGAAGTCATACATTGAGCCCATTTTCGATGTGCTCCATGAAACATGATGTGATATCAACGTCGGTGAAAGATGATGGGAAGTTGTAAATCTCAATGACGTGAGTCAACCGATTAACGACTTCCTTTTCAAACGTTGGTGAAAAACTTTGCTGATGTACAATTATCTAAAATGCAGTTGACACATTTTTATTATTTGAGTATTGAAGCGGCATGCATAGTTTTTAGAATTTGCAGACAATCGTGGATGTGCTCTCAAGGTACACAGGTTTGAAGTAACTATTTAACCAAGAAAGAGGAATATATCAATTCATAAAAAACATTTAAAGATTTAGAACTGTATGAATGTGAACGATCATAAAATGTGTAGAAACATTACCGGTTGATGAACAACATCGTCCCAGGGACACACAGCATCACGAGTGGGTTCCAAAGGATCCAGTGGATGTGACGAATTCAAATTCAATTTAGTAAAGCGATCAGTGCTCTCCCCAACAGAAGAGTCCAAACTCGATCGAAAGTTGTTACGCGCATGCGGTGGTACGTAAGTATTGGAAGGATAAGACCGGCGACCTACAATTAGTATAGTAATGCCATTATAAATCACCCAAATAAAAATCTACATGAAAAAACCGATTTTCGGCACACTTCAAATGTCTCTTCTAACTGGATTGCGTTTTTTTACATTCCTTTAAATAACAATTTTGAATTGCATTCTTTATATTATATTTTAGCCAAAAGAATTGGACAAAAAACAAAGAAATTTTTGTTCATATGTGATAAAATAGAAACGTTTTGCTAAAATTAACGGAATTGCAAAAATCAAATTTACTAATTAAGTAGACAATTTTAACAATATTTTAATCTAAGAATGAAATCTTGATCAAACTAAATATTTTAGACTTTTTTGACAACAAAACCTCACTAAATAATTGCAAAATTTGCGTTTTTCATATTTTTTAAAGAAGTTCCATTGTTATGGAGTAAAAGTTATTTTTAAAATTCATTTGAAATAATACGTATTTCATGTTAAAACCTTCCTACAATTTAAATATTGACAATCAATTAGAGGAACGTATTAACAATTTACAGTTTTTCTCATTATATCAATAAAAATTAGAGAAAATACCGGTTTGTCGCGGAGGTCTATCAATAGATGCATTGGATTGCATTTGTAAAGATCTTCTTTGTTTTGGAACGTAGATCTCCTGTGTGGGCCTATGAGTCATTTCTAAAATCAAACGGCCCCATTAAAAACAGTATCTACAATGTTAAATTAACAAAACTACATATTTAATAATTTAATTTGAAAACTATGATTTTATTAAATTGTTGTATGAAAAATAAGTTCTAAGAGTGCATGATTGATGTCCGTAGCATAAAAGAAATAAAACGTCTTTCACTACAAATGCCTTAAACGGACTTGAAAACCCATAATCCTTTTGCTTAAGTATTGCAACCACCTTGTAATCGTTGTCATAAACAGAAATTGACGACTCATCGGTAACAATTAACTGACCATAATGATCAAATGAAACTCCAGTGATTGGGGCTTTATTTTTCATGGGAATTTCTATGAGTTTCGGATAGTCAGATGAAAATATCATCACTGAAGCGTGATCAATAACAAGAGCAACATCCCCAAGGTTTGAGACAGCAATGCCATGTATACAGTCAATACTATCAATTGGGAGATCGCAAAGTTTGATATGATTGTCTACTGGTATTATAGTAAAATTTACAAAAGAGAATGACATATAAATCATGACTAAACGTTTCAAAAAGTCCTGCTAATAATACCAGTGACAACATCACAGCGCATGAGTTGTAGTTTTTGATTAACAAAAAACAAGGTATTTTGAAATCCAAGCACTGCCATTCGTTCATTGACATCCGTCAATAGATTCAATTTAGTATGAAAACAATCCAAATGATACAAACAAGCAGAGCTCGCTAAATATATGGTCACATACCAAATGACTAAGAAATCAATTCAAATTAAAAAATAAAAACTGGTACTATGTTATATACTAGAGCACATTACTCATATCAATATCTATGCCTAAACGTTGAAATATTACAGAAACTTAAATTAGATGATATTAAAAAATAGGCAAATATCGTTATTATAGGTATCAACCATTATGAATAAACAATTACTATATTTAGTGTCTGCAATATAAGACAACTCTTCGAAACAAATTACTACAATTACGTGAGAAATGGTAGACATTTGATACACTTGAAATAAAAAAAAACTTTTTAGGAGATTGTTGCACGCTCAGACGTACCAGTATTACCGATAATCACTACATATTGCTCCTAAAATTAAAGGCTAGCTATTACAAGGAGTAAAAAGCCGTAGACAATATTTGAGTTACTGCAATGCAGAGAATAATTGGAAGAAACGCATAAAATCACTAGTTTTGAATTTCAAAAAACAAGGAAGGAATAATCAGCAATGCTGCTCACACGATTTAGTCTGTTCATAATCGATCGTAAAAATTCGAATAAAGGCATTCCCTTTAACTGAGACTGTTCAGCATTCTGTTGATGACCAATCTTTTCCAAATCACACAACAAACAGTTGTTTTAAGTCAATTTTAAGATCAATTTAATAGAGCAAAAACATTTTAATTGGTCAATTTCTGCCTTGCCCTATTAATTACCCAATATTTTCACACCGATAAAAATGCAATTGAAATTAACAATAAATCAGTAATCAATAAATGTAGCTTAAATTGTATAGCAGTTTCATTCTCAAAAGAAAAATTACTTCTGTAAGAGAAAATAACGATGTTTTAACTTAAAAAGCGAGCAGCAGTATGATGAAAATGGTAGAAACTTGGGCAAATTATACAAAAATGCCTTCAACAATATTCATTAACACAAACTATAATTCGTTTGCCAGTATAAACTAATTTTTTAATTGTTTGATAATTTCCAATTAATTGCTGAGAAATATAGAAGTGAAAATTTGATATATGTTACTTGGCCTATTTTATATAAACCATGTATATGCATTAGCAAGAAATAATTTATATAAATATCAAAACAGTATTTGGAAAATTACCATTTTGAAAGCTAACCAAAATTCTACCGCGACGATCAGTAGATAAACATCTTACATTATTGATCTCAGAGATAAGTTCTGTCTGGCTGTTTTTATGTATTAGGCACAGTCCAGACTGAGTAACTATAAAAATATTCGATGTAAAAGCACAGTAAAAAACATCAAGAATTTGTTCTGGTAAAAGAATTTCACAATTGTTTCCAATTACGGATTTCATTACCTCGTCATCATTGTGATTGTCGAAAAACATGAGTTCCTTACTTGCTTTTCTCTCTACCTTTAATCATTGAATGTATTTCAAATGAAAATGGTTTAAAATAAAATTACAGAATTATAATTCGGGAATAATGAGTTGGCAATTTGCACAGAGTTCCAAAAAAACATCTACAATTTGAAATATATTCAATATTTGGGGAGAACCGTGCGAACAGCTTCGTAACAATTCAAAAGTCGTCTAAAGTAATTGGAAGCAGAATTGTCTTTAATCGAAGCTGGTAGTTTATCAACAGCTTCTTTTTCAACAATAAGCAACATTTTCAAACGCTTCATAAATTCTACCGACACAAACATTGCAGCTGATTCAGAGAAAGACATAAAATGCATTGTTCTGCGCATTAGCTGCGGATGGTCTGCTAAGCATGCTGCAGACATAAATATATGATTGGAAAGTGTTCTTGAGAGATTATAAATATACGAGAAAGTAAAATCACGAAAGTTCGCAGCATTGAGTATGTCATCGCTGTGATTACAAAGGACATCAATACCTAAACATTCAAGTACTAAAACTTATATTTTGATAGAAGTGAAGAAAGCGTGTGTATTTTCCTATTAAAAATGTTTGAAAGCAAATATGTATTAACATTTGAATAGGTATCATTCAAGGAATTACCTTTTAAGCATTTGGGACAGTATGCAGAAGAACATACTTTACAAAAATGATTTAGATAATTCTCATTGTGATGTGCGCAAAGACTCGATAAACGCAATTGCTCCTCGTGATAAGCCTCAATTTGAGATAACATACCATCGTCAACTGGTAAATCGTTAGGATTTCTAAAACAATAAAGTTTTAATTTGAATCTATAAAATTGAGCAATTTGGTAAATGAGAAACTACCTTATTCTAAATTCTCTCTTGCACACCGGACAATTCCAAGATGGTAGCTTGCACAACACAATCAATTTCTGAATGCACTGGAAGCAAAAAACATGTAAACATGGCAAGTGACGAGGATTATTGAAAATATCCAAACAAATACTACAAGAGATATCAGTGAGACTAGGCGGCATAATGCAAGAACTTCAAATATATAAATAATTTATTAAGATAATTGAAAAATATTTTCAAGTACATTTAAATAGCAAAATAAAAATGTAAGCACCCTACATGTCTCAAATTTGAGATCATATAGAGGAGAACTCTCATAACTATAGATAGAAAATTTTAACCAAATACTTAGAAATCGTAGAAGGTGACATTTTGACAGTATAATACAGGCAAGACTGCTCAAAATCTTCATTTCACTAAGCATGGAATTAAACCTCGAGGAAAATTTCTACTAAATGGAATGACATTTCTATTAATGGAAAAAATTACTATTCAATTTTTCATTTGAGTAGCTATTGCAGATATAGATTATAATTAAAGCATGAAGCTCATCAAAACTCTTTCAAATACATAAAAATTTTTAAAGCAATTTTATTGTAGTGTATCCAGAGACAAAAATTCCGAATTGTAAAATTGGTTTAATGTAATGTGTTCCCAGAAGTGCGAGATTGAAAATTGAATGATCATTTGAAGAACACAAGTTTTCCAAAAGTAAAACCTGGTTATTTCCAAAACAAATAGACGTGCACATTAGAAAATTTCAATTAAATATCAGCGATTATGAGATCGACTGCTTTTTGTGGTGCATGGTGGTTTGACAATTCCATGTTGAGCACATGCTCGAAGCCGAAAAATAATCAACAGTTCAGGAATATTGTAATCTAGAGTGAAGTGTATGAAAAGAAAACAGCCTTTTTGCATTTTGTGGGAATGATTGCAATCAAATCAGGAATTATTCTAAGAGGAACCTGCTTAGTGCACAAATATTGTAATATCAAATTTGCCAGATTTCTTTCAATTTTTTACAGTTGCGAACGTCTACATCTGTTTATTCCAGCAGAGGCGCGTCAAAATATGCATGAATTTCTTTAATGGCCAATTCTGCTAATGGAATCAAACTTCCAAGAAATAAATTCACTAGAAATAAACCTGCGGCTTGTTTTGGCGAGTCAACATTTCGTTTGAGTGGAAAAATTTTTGGAATATGAAATGTAGAGTTTTGAACCACATTTCAGCTTTTTCTTATAAGATCTTCAGCAATGTGTTTCATTGTCAAGATTTGCTGCACAATTAAGTTTGCTAAATACAGTATCATTTTGCATTTAGTGGCTTTCAGTATTAATACCATTATTCAAAATTTTGACCAAGTAATGTATTACATATATTCGATGACATCAAAAACAGTGGATGCAATGCGTTGACATGGAAATAACTTAAATTTAAACGTTACCATTTTACGTTTGTAAGCAGTGTAAAAAAACTGCTACAAAGAACATGTGCGATAATTGACACACGATGCCAAACAATCAAAACGAGCAAAGTAAGAAACAGTATTTTCCAATTTTCCTTCAATTTACTGTTGACTGCAAATTCCAACATTGCAATACATAAAGTAGTATTGCCAAAAATTTCATAAAAGGTCAAGGTCACCATGAATTGTTTTGGCATAATTGAAAGTAAATGTCAGTAATTTGGTACGGATTTATTGGATCTTGAAAGTCAAAATCCAAATTATTTCTGATTAGAAGATAAGAAAATTCAACCAATTATATATTTAAAATATATAATTACATGATGTATGACATAACCTGTTCTAACGAAAACCGCTGCCAACAATGTAGCAGCTCAGCTTGATTCATGCACTACAACTACAAGTGAACCATTTCTTAACATATACCAAATAAACACTTTATTTGATTATTTATATAAATTTATAAGCATCTTATATTTAAGTGGCTCCGGTAGGCATATCTATCGGCACAAACTTCGAATATTAAATAATCAAACCATTGATTTTTCACCGCACTATATGATTTTATGCTTAGTTTGTATATTATGAAGTAAATAGACCTAGTTATAATAAATAGAATCTTCTGATGCAAATTAAAAGTCATTAATATTATGAAGTAAATTTTAGGCGTTGACTTTAAACTTATCTTCATTTCAAATTTCATTCGGAGTGCAATTATCAGGTCGAAGCTAACCCCTTTCAAAAAATCCGTAATCAGAATATAAATTATTAAATCAGTAACGCAAAAACTAACGAAAATTAAAAAATGAATGAAATTATGATTTGATGCGTATTAAAACAAAATAATATATTTACAATTGCAATAATAATGAAAGCACAATTAAATAAACTAATGAAAAGTGGCCAAGCTTACTCGACTAACTAACGAATACTTAGTATAGCTTAACGCATATGATAAGATTTTTAAGCTTTTTCATCATTGCCTTAACTTTTTATCGCCACAAAATTATTAATTTGAAAACTTTCGCTAATTTTTTATTCCTACCAAAACCTATTAAACAAAAACAAATTTTCCGAGTATTCGGAATGTTAAAACTGGAACTCGAAAGAGTTCGTAAAACTCGGAAAAAAATCATTTAAACTAGAAATCGATCAAAAATCCACTCAAAAATACTTGAAAATTAAATTTCAGCTTCTTAATCAATCGCAAATAATTATTTGTTAGCTTACGAACCTCGAAATTATTGTAAAATTAGGTTTTAATCTTAAAAATTCGGAATCTACAACTAAAAGTCTTGGACTTGGAATAAACAGCATAAGATAAACATGCCAAATTTTTGTTTCTCAAATAACTGTTATCCAAATAGTAAAGTGACAAACTACTTTGTTTATGCATTTATGTACATTTCTGGTAGAATTGACTGTTCCTAATCAACATGTTTCTTACTACTTTGCAATACTTTTTAATTTTTGTAAGAGTAATGTCTTACTGTATCTTGTTCAGTTCAATGCATGTCATGCCAGAATGCATTCCTTATAGTAAAAATCTTACTTGATGCTTTTCAATTTTTGAATTACATTAAGACTAATGATTAATAGAATATTATGATTCAGGTAAGAAAGGTGTAGAAGCAGAGCTGTAATCACAATAAATTAACAATGCGCTTTAATGCAGATAAAAACTTTCAGCAAGTCTGTCCTTCTTCTGTTCCTGAATGATTCTTTGAAAATATTTTAAACCCAGTTGCAACAAAAATCTTCAGAAGAGCAACCAATAACTTACAATTCACTTACCAAGCTAACCATTGTACCACCAACTCTCTTATATTCCTTATCAACTGGATCCTCCTTAAGCTTGATAAATTGTCTCAGCCTGCAGTACACATCATTTTTCTAGATTTTTCTTCCACTTTTAATACCATCCTTACTGGGAAACTTCTCATCATTATCCAGAAATACTGTCTGCCTGAAGACTTGTGGTTTTCACACTGGCTAAACTTGTATATATTTGGTTGGTCACAGAAAGTTATTGCATCCAGCAGAAAATCTCCAGCTATCCCTGTTTTGACTTTTTTTCCTGACGGAGGTTCCTTTATCCCAACTTCTCTACATAATATATAGTGCTGACTGAAGCAAACTACAATTGTCTTGAACCTCCACAATATATCCCTATAAGAAATGTACTGTGAGTCTCAATATGAAGATGACACATATGAAATATTTGAAATTACTAGTTCTAGTCCTTTCCAAGATCATGAAGATGCTCAACATTTACTCTCTGGCATTATTTTACCTCAGTTTGACAACCTAAACCTAACCCTTAATTCCACCAAGTCAAAAGATAAGCTATTCATGAATAGAAGCATGAAGAATGCCAACCTGCTGAAAGTAACATCCAAACCTTTTAATATTCATGGTGACTATCCACAGAGAGTGAAATGTTGGACATATTTAGGCATTGAAATTGATGGCAATCTCAACTTAATCAAAGTATGTGTCAACTTTGGTGTTTAAGCTATACTACCACAAACTCTGTTTCATACATTGTCAGATTTTATATACTAATATCACAAAGTTTATTTTCATACTAACCCACATTACTTATGCTGCCCCTGCCTGGATATATCATATCACTGCAAAATTTTGCTATCATATTCATTGCTATCTCCAACATGGGAGTTATATCCTAAAACTTGACCATTTGTGCATCCTCAGCACTATCAACTAGTCCATTAGAAGAGACACTGTTCATTTGATAGATAAAATTCAACTTGATAACCTCCACCCTTTACACTTTAGGCTTAAACATACACCTTGTCAATATCCTCTTAGATGTCTTCACACTGGTGAATTTGTTCACAAGGCAAAGTATCACAAATCTTTTATTTACATTGCATGGAAATAAATTAATTCTGGCATAATTGCAAATGCCCTATAAATGATTCACATTGAGTCTTCTCATTCCTTTCCTTTCTACTTCTACATCCCTACATTGGCTCTGATTCTTATGAAGTTTGTAGTTGTACAGGAAATAAAGCACTTATTTATTTAAACTTGAGCACTTTATGTCATAGCTGCACTTGCAGGAACACAGGGGCATGGTGCCCCCCCCCAATTGTGTGACATTGAAAGAGGGTATGTGGGGGATGCAAATGTTATAAAAATTAAAATAATGATCGTGGTGGAGTCACACTTTACATGTGAATTGTTTGACAATTTAATCATTAGACGAAATTTTATTCAAAAATTTATAAGCACTCTAATGGTCAAGTAATGAAGTGTAAATTTAATATTAACATAAAATTATTTGAAATTAAATGTACTTGTTTCATTTTGATGAATATAACTTAATGTGATCTATAGTTTTTACTAACACTGAAAATTTTGATATTAAAAGTGTTGTTCTACCTCAAAACATGTAGATTAAACATGACCTGTTTTTAACATTACTTTTTTGTTTCACTCTTAAGTCATTTTGCTCTGGGCCTTGTGCAGGCTAAGGATGGCCCTGAATAAAATAAAAGCTCTGGTATTTAATAATATTCTAAAAACTAGCTCAAAATTTATTGTTTCTAAGTCATTTAATTCAGTCCAATTTTCAAAAAACTCCTCTTTTATTATAAATTATAATTAATCAATTAATCAATCACAGTGTGGTTCTGTCTATTTTAAACACTATGTTCCATTATGTTTGTCAATGGTTTAATCACTACCAAAGTAGAGTACACAGAATGTTCTAATTGTTGTGATACATTATTGCTAGTACACACAGAAGTAAAGAAGCCCTGTGTTATATTTTCATTAACTAAATAGTTTCTTGTTTATTTAAATCAATAGTGTACACAGCATCTACAAGCATATTTTCTATATGAGTGTGCAAAGATCAATATTATTATTGTTCAGTTCTTTATTGAAATCAAAATATGCTTTAGCATGTGGAAGATTAGATAAGAGATGAAATGTGTGTTTAATGAATGCATAATGAAACCTAGCAAAATAAAATCTGAAGTAATACAAATCCATCTAAATCATGTGTATATTAAAACTTGACCAGAATTTTTATTGAAGTTGAAAAATCTTAAATCTGAAACAAATATATAATATATTTTCTTAATCAACATGTAAATTAATAAGTTTCACTTCAACAGTTATTACCTATATACTAATGATAATCTAAAATTCAATGTTCACCAAATTTGACTAAATTTAACTCCTATAAAATGTGTAGTTTCACATTGTACATGTAAACAAACAGTAAGAGTAAATATTTATAAATCAATTGCATACCTATTAGAAATGGAATTATTTTGTTTGGGGGCAATCAAATGATAAGTCTTTTTCTGCACTCCTTGATCTTTTCAAACTATTAACATATATTTCAATTTTGCAATTCTTTGAATTAAATTTTTACACCTTAAATTTTAAATAAGCTTAAAAAATATGAGAATGTAAATGTATATTGCAAAACTCCTTCATGCTATAGTAGTTAGAGCTCTAATATACAAATCTAATATGAAGTATTAAACATTTTCTCATCAATAATCTGAATAATTAAAGTTTATAAATATGGATTTTTGTAAGTATAAATACTTGTATATCAGTGTTTGTAATGTTGTAATTCATGCTAATAGTTGAATAACAATGAACTGAATTGTAATTTTTCTGCTCTAAGAACAATATATAAATGAAATTTTATCAAAATTTGCACCTACAAATGGGCCTATACTAGTATTATGAAATAATTTGCAATTTAAGAAATTCAATAATAAAATTTACCTAAATATAGAATCATGCTTATGTCATTCCAAAAGCAGAATAAGGGTGAGAGTTTTGTTATCCATTTCACTCATAAAAAAACAAATGCACAAAATGTGTTATCAAATATACATGAAACCAATGCTAATTAAATGTAAGTTAAGACTTCAAGTATCCCCCAATCAGGTTCTGGTCATTAAATAACAATTTTTTTATTCTGACATGACTGTGTAGGAGGAACCAATATTTTTATAGATTTTCCAGTGAAAACAAAGGTGAATACAAAGCAATTTTATGTAGTGATTTTGTGAATATTTTTGAATTGTCAAAAAATAGATGGAATCAGCATCATTTGAATTTCAAAAATCTGACAAATATGGAACACTATATGATATTGCCTGCTCATTAAAGCAAAAAATATATTTTATCAATGTATTACAATTGGTAACAAATCACGTTTTAATGCACCATCTATTGACAAATATATTATACTACAAAAATATTTCATGTAATGTCAGGTTATGAATTTAAGCCCATAAGGATTTCCAATACATGAATTATTATTGTTTACCAATGATTGACTAATTTATTTTCCTGCCAACAAATGGTTTACAAATGATTTTCTTTTTGTATTAGCATAGCATAGAAACATCTAGATAGACATACCAATTACACTTTGCAATGCTTATTTTATTATCTTTATAGATCTGTTAATTGTTTCATAGGAGTGAAGATTCTATAGAACTATAACAACTTTTATATATGTGATATTTAAAAAGAAATAAATTTGAAATAATTACATGTAGTTTGTTATTTTGAAAAAAATTTTTTGCAAATATTATGTCCCCAACTTTTCTAATAAGCAGTGCAGCCCTACTGTATGTTTATGGTATATTTTGGAAAATTTAATTTTCAACAAATATTATCCAAAACACCACAAAATAATATAACTTAAACAATGGGGCTGGGTCCCCAATCAAACATATAAGTGGGGCTGAGCACCCTTAGAACCTCTCAAATATTCTGCAAACCAAAATTATAGAATGCTAAAGATATGCTAATATCATGTTGCACCATGATTATTAGTTATCAATGAGACTTAGAAGAAATCAGTATGAAGCTATTCATATAGGATGGCTTCATTTGGAGGGGTTTGCAAATTGTGAAGTTCTAAAGAAGGCCTTTACTGAAATGCTCTATTTGGTTGAGGTCCCATAACTGCTGAGTGTAGAGTCACTCGGGGAAAATTCATGATTATTATTTAGTTGCTTTTTATTTTTCTTTTGTACTGACGTCATCATGACCTCAGAGTTATTTTATTTCGTTATTTCGAGCTTAGGTTTACGAAAGAACTTGTGTCCCCTCGATGGTGCTAAATGTATTGCTCAAATTGAATTTGATTTGTGAGGGAAAAATATAACATGAATAGCTAATGATTAACTTTGATTGTAAACTAAGACAGGTAGTTATTTATTGTTTTAACCATGTATAAAATGAGGAACACTGTCGAGAAATGCTAATAGATTTTTCAATTACTGTTCACTTTTCTCTCCGTTACTTTACTTAGTATTATTTTTATTATGAAAATAATTGCTTAAGCTCGGCGACAATTTGGGAGTGCTTTCTGAAGGCACAGGGCAATATGTAGTTCCTGGCGATCATTAGATCTTCCCAGCCCAAATTGTGGACTCATTAGGTTACGGATACAGGTATGGCTAAGGAAATAATAAACCTCCTGTTTGATTCAACATGTACATGCACTTATATTTGATTACACTGTGATGATACCATGCTGTTGGCTAGCACAAATGTCTGGCAATTACAGACTATTATTTAGTGAGCTGAGAACTAACAATGAAAATGAGATGTTTACTTTGCTGAGATAGAAATTAATATAAGTGAGACAAATAGGGTAGCACCATGCACTAATCGAGCACTAAACTGTTTCTAAAGATTCCGCTTTGGCTGGAAGCCATTTTAGTTGGTCATCTTGGAACGAACTATCAAAAGTATCAAATACTTGGATGAATTACCAATGTTTCTCTTTACCTGTTTTCCCAGAATTGGGGCTGTCATTTCTCTATGTTAAACCTTCTGCAGAGTCAATGAGCTTCTAGTATAATTACAGCCCAAGATTCTACATGGCGACCATGACAGGACGCTGACGTGATAACAACATACTCTTGGTTGTCTCTTTTGATGGTTTGGATTTGGTTTTTTGGTTTAGTTTTGGTGCTTGTCAGCTGGGATAGCTGTTTCCCCTGATGGCAATTGGATTTCAGAGCAAATCTGCCAACTGATGTATACGGATCCTTCTTCTCTCCATTGGGAGGGCAATCACGATTTTTAAGTGTTCTGCTTGTTGTATGTTTGTGTTTTACCTGTTACAATTCTGTTTTTGTCTCAGTGCTTTATGTGTTGGATTTATTACCAAGTGCTGCCGTAACCCCACATTTGGGTTTGGATTCTGTGATTTCTATGAGCTGTGTGTTTCTTCTGTGGTTGGGAAGTGCTCCCAAGTGTCAGTTATTATAGTTATTATTTCTTGTTACTTTTCTTGTAGACTAATGGATTCAAACCATACAGTTACTTATTCTCCTACTTTTGGGACTCCCCTGAGTGTCCCCTGTGTAAGCGTTGGCAACCAGGACATTGCCCCTTGCACCGTTGGATCGTTGTTAGATTTTTGTCCTCTGACTTCTCCTACCCAAACGTCCCAACATCTAGATCATCTGGCATCAACCAGTCCATATCCACATGAGGGTACTAGCAGCCCTGACATCCAGCGACGTCTTCACAGAGTATTGAATACCCAAAATGCGCCTCCCATTCTGTTTCGTCCCAATCATCGTGTTGACAATGTAATGAACTCCTTGCCCCATTTTGATACCCAACAGATAGAAATCGAGCATTTGAAAGATGCTTTATCGCAGCAAGTCACTATGAGAATGGACAGTGAGCGCCAAGTTAAATCTCTTCAAGCCGAACTTAATACTCAACATGTGGTGTACCAGAAAATGGAAATGCGGATGCTAGAATCAACTGTTGCCTTGGAATTACAAATTCACGAGTTAAAAACTCAGATGGCTAAGTCAGAAGAGGCTAATCTGTCAAAACTCCCAGTTGATGAATTCGTTACTCATGCTACCTTAAATGAAGCTTTAGGGGATTTAGCTGAGAAGATAACTGATAAATTTGCCCAGATGATTCAAGGTAAAACTGAGACGCTGGTCTTGTGGACGCACCAACATCTTCTCAGCGCGACGAAAGGAATAAGATGATTAACCCTCCTTCAGTGTCGTCTTGCACAAATTCATTTGTGTCATCTGTTCCTACATTCACGCAAGCATCGATTGCCACGTTATCAACTCCCCCAAGAGATCGAGAGTTCAGTTCTACACATTCCGCGCAGCCACCTCACATTTCTGCATTTACTAGCTCAAAGGAACATACGTCTGATGCCTTGAGTCCCCTGAATGGTAGTCCCTCAGATAGACGACCCTGATTTCGTAGTTCAATTCTCCCTGTCCAGACTCCTGGACAGATACCAGTGCACAGTAAACATTCTGTTTTACCCAAGTTCACAGGGCAGATCGATGCAGTTTCGCAGTCCTTTGAAGAATGGTTTTTCCTATTTGAGCTTCACATGAAACAATACAAGACCTCTCAAGAAGACGCTGTATCACAATTTCCACTGTATTTGAGCAGTCTCGCATACAATCAATACATGATGTTGGATCGAAATGTCAAAACTGATTATCAATTGTTAGTCGGATTTTTTGAAGATCACTATAAGGCTCCTCATATAAAACACCAGTATAAGACGCTGCTTTGTGATATGTCTTTTAAGAGAGGTGACGATATTCAAAATTACATTACGCAAGTCGAGCGACTTTTTCGATTGAGTAGTCTGTCTCCCGAATACTCTAGACATGATCTTTTCTCGTACATCTGTAGAGGATTTCCTCCCTCAATCCGTAGTTGCCTGGAAATGAAATGCGACCCAGAAGAGAGTTTGCATGATATCATAAGGAAAGCGATCAGCCTAGTCTACATGATTTATAATTCCAATCGAATTGATAAAGATGTCTACGAGCTCTCTGGTACCACCGGAAAAACGGAACCAAAAAAGACCATTCTGAAGAAGGAGTTCAACATGTCTTCAGTCAGATGTTTCCATTGTGGCGAGAAGGGTCATTTCAAATCAAATTGTAAAGCAAAGATTCAAATTGTGGCTGAAGGTGAGGGTTTCATAGTTGATGAGCAGCTGGCTGTCACTCCTCCCGATACATTATTAGTAGACTTAACAGAAAATGAGTCGTCCCATTTAAATTAACGGGAGCGCCGACTCCCTCAAAACGTGCACAGGATGTATTAGTGATCACTAACATGATAAGAAAGAACCTAATTCCTGTGGAAATGAACAGAAGAATCATTAATGCTACTATCGATACCGGAGCTGCAGCGTCAATAATCAGTGACGAATGCTGCAAAGACATTTGTTTTACCCGTGATTCAATCAATTCTTCAGCCGACATTAAACTTATCGATGCATCAGGAAACCCAATATCTTTGAAAGGGAAATTAAAGAATGCCGCATTAAAAATCCGTACCGAACAATTCGAAGTAGATTTGATTGTTATTGATACTGCTAATCATCAGCTTCCTTACGACTTGATTTTGGGAAATGATTTTTTGGAAAAAAATTCATGTGTAATTGATTATAAAAATAACACCATATCTATAAAAGACCAAGACGCCACACAGCTAGCAATGATTCCAGAGCGAGAAGTTGTGTTCAATTTAAAGGAACCTGTTTACTTGGAAGCTAAACATTGGACCAGAGTAGCTGTGTTTTCGAATCCGGAAACAAATGGTGATGTGATGATCGTGGGCCAAAAGGGCAAACATATCAAAGGCATCTCCTTTTCGCCCGACTTGTGTAAAGTGAGCTCGGGAAAAACATACGTAACTATTGTGAACGGATCGACACGCCTGGTGTGATTCAAGGAATCTGATCTCCAAATAATCGGTGTGCCAGTCCGGGTTGAAAGTGTAGAGACTTCCTGTTTGTCGATTTGTACTGCCATCCATGACCTCGAAGATTTGCCTACCGTTAAGATCCCCACTGTGAATAATGAGACCCATTCACACCTAAAGGATAGTGAGAAGAAGTCCCTTGTTTCAATACTGCGTAACAAAAGTGAAGTGTTTAATTATGGTACAATCAGTGTGGGACAAGCAATCGGAGAAGAGCATGCGATTGAATTAAAGCAAGAGAAGCCCATCCGCCTACCTGTTCGTCAAGTTCCAGAAAACCTAAAAATGGAATATGAAAAAATTCTCAAAGACTTAATAGAGAGCGGAATCATTCAGGGAAGTAATAGTCCCTATGCAGCCCCCACTGTGTTTATTAGACAAGGGGAAAAGTACAGGCTCTGCATCGATTTCCGGAAACTCAATGACATTACAATTAAAGATGCTTATCCACTACCTAGAATTGAAGATCTCCTCTACAACGCCAGCAAGTATAAGTTTTTCTCTTGCCTCGATCTTTGTAAAGCCTATTGGCAGGTACTGATGCGTCCATCCGATATTCCGAAGACCGCATTCATTACGCCCTATGGCCTATACGAATGGAAATATATGGCATTCGGGTTATGTAATGCGCCTGCGACGTTCCAGCGATATGTCACCAAGGTGTTAACGAACGACTCTAATATTCTCGAACCGGGGATTTCCGCATATATAGACGACATTCTGGTAGCCAGTGATACTTTCGATGAACATCTCGAGAAATTGCATAGAACCTTGGAGTTATTACAAAAAGCTGGTCTCAAGGTTAATGGGAATAAATGCTCTTTAGCCCAGATTAAAGTCACATTCCTTGGTCGCGTGATCGAACATGGACGAATCTCGATTAAAACCAATGCAAAACAGTTTTTAGAACGAATCGAGACACCCCGGAGCAGAAAAGATGTGCAGAGGCTAATGGGATTCCTGAATTATTACGGAATGTTCCTCCCCGATCTAGCTGAAAAAACGAAGTCTATTACTCAATTACTTAAAAAATCCCACGAGTTTAAGTGGACGTGGACTGAGCAAGAGGCGTTGGAAGGGATTAAGTCCGAGCTACAGAAGATACCGTCATTAAACACCCCAGACTATACAAAAGAATTCATTGTCAATTGCGACGCCAGCGCTGTTGCCATTTGCGGTGTGTTGAGCCAGGAAATAAATGGAGTTGAATGTCCAGTGCAGTACTTCAGCAGAAAGTTACGAGCTGCCGAGAAAAACTACGGTGCAACCAAATGTGAAATGCTAGCGTTAGTAGAGTCGCTAAAGAAGTTTTGGTATTTCATTTTAGGTAGGAAATTCGTAGTGCGCACCAACAATAGCGCACTGGCCTGGCTTAAGAAGTTTTCAGGAGATCGATCTAATATAGTAGCCAGGTGGATCGAATACCTCAACAACTTTTCATTTTCTATCAAGCATCGCCCTGGACGTTTACACTTGAATGCCAATTATTGGACCGCATTGCCAAGCTATGAACAAGATTTAAAAAAGCCAGCTGGGGAAAAGATTCTGTTTGCATTCATACCCCACACAGAGTATGAATTAATCTCTCCCAATTCTAATCCGTGAGGAAATCTCTGAAGACGAAATGATCAGACACCAACAAAACGATCTTATTTTATCTGATATTATGAAGAGGATGAAGGACCCCTTTTTTCCCCTTTCACTGACGGCGGTAAGATACTATAACCGATACAATTGGTCAACAACAGAAAAAGGCCTATTATATGTAAAAAGTCGAAACAACCATCTGGATTATCCAAATGGAAAAGACATTTAATTCTCGCTATGTCACTATTGGTATTAGAGCCACAGTGCAAGACGTAATTGACAAATGTAAAAAATGTCTGCTAAATAATTCGGCTCACTTTCCAGAACTAGAGTGTCGCGCTGCTACAAGCCCAAATGAGATCATCCACATCAATCTGGAGCAATTGTCTTGTGATAGCGAGGGGTTCCAGTACCTCTTAGTACTTGTTGATCATTTCACCAAGTATGCCTGAATCATCCCCATGGACAGCACACTTGCCGAAAAAGTAGCCGAGAAAATCGTCAAAGAGTGGATTCTAAAGTATGGCCCTATGTCTCGTCTGGTTTCAGATCATGGTCCGCAATTCGAAAATAATTTAATGAAAACCCTCATGGCAGAATTGGAAATATTACACGACTTTACCACTGCGTACCACCCTCAAGCAAATGGATTGGTGGAGTGACTCAACAGAACTCTGATAAAATTAATCAGAGTTGCAGTGTCATGAGCAGCAGGAAAAAATTGGCGACAAGTAATAGAGAGTGTTGAATTTTTCTACAACACGTCAGTTCACTTGACAACTGGAATAAGTCCCTTTAAAGCCATGTTCGGGCGTGAGGCTCTAACTTCCTTATCTATGATGTACCCGAATTATTCTGAAATAACACTAGAAAGATATGTCAATCAACTATTAAGTGACATGCAGGAAATTCATTTAACTATAGTTCATAATACCAACCAGTCATGTATAAGGCAGAAGCGAACATTTAACAAAAAATTATATGGCAAACCTCATTGTCGTGATGATAAGGTATTTGCATATTTGCCACGTGTCACAACTGATCACAATCAAGTAAGGAAATTAGCCAATAATTGGCAGGGACCATTTACAATAGAGAAAGTGCTTGACCATAACACATACACACTTAGTAACAGGAGAACTGTACACTTCCAGAGATTGAAATGAGCAATTAAAGACATTGAAAATGTCATCATCGATGACAACAACGAATATACTTTAATTGATAATGGTGTCGACGAATACGCCACTTATGATAACTTAACAGAATTTTCTGAGGAAAGCTTAGATGACACTGATTTCGAACCTGAAATAATAGAAAATTGTAGTCCACGAGTTTTGCCTTCAAGGCATACTAGAGTTAATCACACTTATGATCCCAATATTTGGGACCTTAACCTTATGTTTAGGAATGATACTGATAGGGAAGAAACGCAAGTCGCCAGCTCCTCCGTCCCGTCGTCGCAGAGTGAGACAAAAGATGGAGGTTAGTCACGATGGTTCTTCCTCATCCAGGCGTGATGAGGCCCATAAACGAGGACGACAAGAAGGTGCTGAGGAGAACCCTATACTGTGTGGGCAATACGTAGCTCCACGCTTAGGTGAGCAGACAGCATTGACACCGTCCTCATCTCGCTACTCCATGGCACAATCAACTTTGAAAACTTTAAAACTTGAAACTTTATGTACCCCTTTTAGTGTAATTCAACCCGTAAATGCATCCCCTAAGAGTGACTTGATAGCCCTCTCAACCTCAGATACTTCTGTTATGTCCTCTGTCAGATCTCAGAAAATGGAAGACCGCAAGAAAAAGATGTCCACAGTTGGTGCAGATATGTTACACCCCTATTTCATAGCTCCACGTAGAGTGGTACATTACATTAGTGATAACATCTCAGAAGCTACTCAGGATCAATTACGCTGGACCTACAACACTAAAAAGCTAAGTTGTTCCATTGATATAATACCATTTCTAATTGACGCCAAAAAACGTCCACTGATAAATTGTATTATCTGTTATGATTCTGGCATGCTCAAAGAAATCAGCCGTCTATATTGGTGAAGCACAGTACATGTCTCCTTCAACGAAGATTTCCACATACATAACCTCTGTAAGTTTCTAAATAGCGGCAGTACTATACAAAGTTTTGACTCAGTCAATATCGATTTTCCAAACCTGTTGATCATCTATTTTTTGAGAGTTCATGAAGTACAAGATGAAAATATTATGGAGCAGATAGAAATTGCCTACCAGATAGCAAAAGTTGAAGGAATACGTCTAGTTATAGTTCTCCGTGAAGAACATGAAGACCACATCCCCGAAGCGATTGAAAGCTTACATTATAGAATGGAAAATTTCCTCATTCTCTATAGATTATACTACAG
>CABFPE010000728.1:49716-89754 GCA_900660155.1 Hofstenia miamia
AAACATCCTTTGCAATCTTTAACATCAACTACTCAGACCATATGCCAATAATTATAGACACAATACAGACGCATAAAAGACTCTACCTCTCCAAAAACACCATCCAAAAAAACAAAGATATGCTCAAGCACTTTATAACACAATACTATGAAGCACAGGAGAATACATGGTCTACCTGGCACAACCTAAAACATCAAATTACTACCATCTTGATTCATCAGCAAAAAACAGAAAACAAAGCAAGAAGAAAAAGAATAGAGGAAATGAACAACAGGATCCAAGAAGGAGACCAGGAGGCAATGGAAGAAAAGATACAGCTAATGAACAGGGAAGCACAGAATAGACTAGAAAACGAGGACCAACACTTAGCAAACATCCACATAGGTGATGCAGCAACCATCAACAAGATCCTAAAAAGTAAAAAAGCAGATAGAACCATTGAGAAACTGGAAGGAACAACAAATCCAGATGAAATGACGAATATAGTTGAACAACATTTCAGACAACAGTTAAGCCAAGGTGAGAACATTGATAGTGGGACAATCATAGAAGACTACATGACAGAAAAAGCATTGAAGGATGACAAAGAGATCAGCTTGACTGAAGTCAGAAATGCCATTAAAAAGCTTAAGGGAAGCCCAGGCCCAGACAACATCCCACATGAATTCTACAAAGAGTTGATAGACATTCTAGCAGTAATACTATTAGAATTATAGAAGAAAAACAAGATAATACCAAAGCGTGCCAACATTTCAAGAACCATACTAATACAGAAGAAAGGAAGACACAAAGAGCTGATAAAATCCTACAGACCAATCACACTAACCAATTTCGACCTAAAAATCCTAGCAAGCATAATCAATGACAGGCTCCAACAATCCATCAAGCACATCATCTGCCCAAACCAAACCGCCTACATAAAAGGCAGATCAGGAGATCATAACATAGTAGTTGCCAGAGACGCCATTGAACACATCAAAAAGAATCAAATCCAAGCTTCAATCATACAGCTAGACCTTGAAAAAGCTTTTGACTCAGTCAACCACAAAACACTCTTCCAAATTCTAGAACACATTGATACGCCTCATTTCATAAAGGCCAACATAAAAAACCTATACACCAACCTACATACAAGAATTGAAGTCAATCAAGAACAAACAAAAGGAATTAAAGTCAACCAAGGAGTCAAGCAAGGTTGTCCATTGTCCTCAACCCTCTTCATTCTATTCATCAACATCCTAATAAAACTTCTTGAAGAAGCTACAACCACAAAAGGAATCACAATACACGACACAAAGATAAAAATACTTGCATATGCAGATGACATCACAATAGTAAACACAGAAAAAAATCACTACCAACTCCTAGACACATGAACACTCTTCACACAAAAGATGGGTCTAAAATTCAACAAAGACAAATGCACATTCTATGACCTTGACAGGGACCCTATAACACCATTCAAGCAAATACATGAATTAAATATACTAGGAGTACCCCTAACAATCAATAAACATGAAATAATGCACATAGCAAAAAAGGCAATAGATGCCAAATATCACATTCTGAAAACAAACAACATCACACTAAAAGTAAAAGCAAAAATAACGAAAATATTCATATACCCAAAGATAACTTATATTACTAAACACCTAAATTATGACATTAAAGAAATTAACAACTACTTACAGAGGAAAATCTTGAATAGGGTAGAGCAAAACTTCCTGCAGCAGAGCATTGAAGAAGGAGGAGTGGAGCTGCCAGACATACAGAGGACATCAACATTGCTTGCCTTTAAGTTGGTAACCAAGCTAATTGACTGTAATTTCCACTCAGACGCTGCACGCATTTGTAATGCAATTCTAGCAGGTGTTACTCCAAACAAAGATGCATTCTTTGCAGACACTAATCTCGGCTATAAATTATCAATTGGTCATCTCAGACCAATCAGATACCTAAAACATGGCATGAAATGCCCACTATGTGATGACGGTATAGACGAACCTGTACACTTAATCAACCATTGCCATCACTTTGGCACACTCAGAAATAAACACAAAATCAACGTCAAACAAACATATGAAACAAGTAACATTGAAAATCTCAAAATCTTAGCACAAATGCTAAGAGCACCATTAGAACATCTTCAACTAAATATATATAAATCAAAGAAGCCTGACCCAGCCACACCCCATGCGTAGAATACATTTTGTAAAGTGCTAATTGTAAAATACATTAATTAATTGTCTATGCTAAGTTTTAGAATAAATAAATTTTAAGTGGAAAAGCTGTAAAGAAAGCCACTAAAGCGCAAAAGAAACCTGCTGTTGACAAAAAACGTCATAAGAAGCATAAGGAAACCTACTCTGTATACATCTATAAAGTTCTTCGCCAAGTACACCCTGACACAGGAATTAGCAGTAAAGCAATGTCTATCATGAATAGTTTTGTCAATGACATCTTTGATAGAATTGCTGGTGAAGCTTCAAGACTAGCTCATTACAATAAAAAGAGCACCATCACTAGTCGCGAAATTCAAACCTCTGTTCGTCTCTTGTTGCCTGGTGAATTGGCCAAGCATGCTGTATCAGAAGGCACAAAAGCAGTTACCAAATACACTAGTTCTCGTTAAATTTACCTCTTAACATTTTTCATTCGTCCCTTTTTAGGGCCACCATATAAATCAAGCATAACTTTTATGGGTTTCTTTCAAATAAAAATTGGTACTCAATATTATTTAGTTTAATGTGCAAAAATGATCATTTATTGATAGACACTGCAAAAAATATTTCAAAAATAGTGTTCTGCGGACCTTAAATTTAATAAGCAATACTTTTTCAAGAACACTCGCATGTATGTAAATCTCGTAATTCAACTACGATAAAATGTGCACTTTCTCAAATTTAGAAAATGTTACCAAATTGTTGATTGTGAAATACAAAGCATATTTTACTCTAAAATCAAAACCGCATATAATTTCAGAATCGCAAAACATAATTAGTATCATAGTACATGCTTTCTTGGTAATCATCGTCATTAGTGAATTGCAACTAGTATTTGAAAAAATTATAGACACAGGCTAATGGCTCAACGATATAATGGCTTGAAATCATCAATTCTGCATCGCTTCTCAGCCATTTTTGGCTAAGATCATGTGTAATAATGCGAAAATGTAGTTGCTTGTAAACAAGCTCTTTTACGACGTTTTTACATTAGTGTATTGTCATTAACAAATAATGCCGCTTAATTCTACAATACTCATTAATATTTAAATTCCTTTAAATTAACATGAATTGTTTTTAAATACTGTTTAAATATTAAATATACTTATTAAAATAATCAGTGTTATTTTAAAGATACATATTTTGGAGAGTCGGCAAACGTCATTGCGATTTCCTCTTTTGCAAAAGGCTGTGAAAAGGATCTTGTGCGTCTTCAGTTCATCTGCATGTGTTGAACGCGTTTTCAGCAACAATGGGTTGATTTTATCTAATCTTCACAGCAAGATAAAGCCTAATGTCCTACAATCCATTGTCCATATAAAGAGCCTCAATCAGATGCAAAGTTTAATGAAAAAATTGTGAATGGGAATCAGTTGCACCCATAGAAGAACATTTTTGTGAAAGCGATTCCGATTAAAATTGTCATTGCTTATTAATATTATCATGATCATTGTTTTGAATATTATTTTATATGCACTATTACATTTTTTTATTTTATTAATTTTGTTCTTGCAGGGCGGGGTGTATCCACATTTTTTATCTGCGGTGGAGGGTGGGTTGTTGGAGTAGAATATTGCCCCCACAACAAGCCTGTCGTTTAGCCAATATTCACTTTTGTAACTCTCTATTTATTAATCATTTGCTTAATAAATATATGTCAGTCAATTTCTTTTACTTTATGTGCATCAGCAAAAAAGAGATGCTTCGCCCAGTTCTTCCTAAATTTGAGCATAATTGGTCTTATTGATTTAGATCATAACTTACCCTATCGAACAATATCTTCTATAACTAATTAGAACCTACTTAATATAAGACGTCAAAAATTGGTTTTAGCAGCTATTAATCGGTCAGATGGCTTTCCAACATTTTCTGCTATTCCTGTATTGGTAAATTAACATTCTTAGTAGTGTGAGAACCACTTGATGAAGCGAAAGTATAGTATTTCAGTGAAACTTTCAATAACTGAATTTTTTATTCAATTCTTCAATATTAGTGTTGATAGCTGAAGTAACAATTTAATGGCTATGAGTACATCTTTCCGAGATATCTCTCAAACACTTTGCAAATCGAGCAAAAATCGATACAATTGTGCTAATATTTCTTGCTGAAAAGGATCTAGTGTCCTCAATGTTTTCATAAATTCATATAAAACTTCAATAGTTCCTTATTTGCCTTCCTATACCAGTCCAGCAACTGAGCACAAAATTTCAAATTTGAGGTGATGTGCCTTCATCATTACATCATAATGCATTCTCATAAGAAATGGATTAATAATTTTAATTATTTAGAAATAGTCCGAGAATATATTAGTGCCAGCTCACGTGGTTGTGAAGTTTTTCGGACATTTTCACGTGTAGAATTATTTTGCACATTAATGTTTTCTTAATATTGTATGAAATTTCAATATTGTGATATAACAAATATTTCAGTATGCCATTTCTTTAGGAAATACTGGATCTGCAAACAGCACGACAGCTGTAAATGACAGGGCAAGTTGTAAAACAGTTTTTGACTAGTTGCATATTTACAACCCCTAATTTTTTTGTGATTTTTTCCATACCCAAAAAAAATTTGTTCCACTGCCACTGATGTGTACCTTAGCAGCTTCAACAAACCAATTATTGCACGTATCTGAATTGAAATATAATTTCTATTCAGAATGTAGTCTATTTGACGAACCACTTTTGGGGGGATTTTACAGAACCACTCAGTCCAATGGGATTTAATGGCTTCAGTCTTATGCAGGCCTGGAAGCGGGTCAAGTTTTTTGGACCCAATCCAATCCGAAGCGAATGATATGTAGACCCAACCCAACCCGACCCGACCTGAGTGCCAACCAAACCTGTCTTCCGAATTTGGCTAAATAGACCCGATTTCTTCATTTGTGTCAGTAGAAAGAATTACTCACTTCAAATATATTTATTATGTCTGAGACGAATTGAAAAACTAAAGCTAACAAAATTAATTTAATAAAATGGTAAAACATAATTTAATAGCAAGAACATGAATGTCTCCAGATCGGCCCATGACCCTAATTATTAATGAAACTATACCTTGCTCTCCAAATAGAAATCAATCTCTTACCATGACAAAAAAATATTTTTTGGCGTGCAAATTATTGTTCAAAGCAGCTTAGATTTGTCTCAATCTAGATTCGCTTTGAAAACAGCAACATGTCACCAAAAACAAAAATATGTGTTTTCACACATAGCTAACTAGTAGTTGGAAAATTAAACACTGTGTTATACATTATTTTTCTTGCAACAAAAGTTACATGTAGCACTCCAACCATTCAATGCAACAATTAAACCTACTGAATGACCCAAAACGATTCGATTTAAAGAAAGAAAACTTCCACACTAATTGGTCCCGACAAGAAGCTGACCCAACCCGACCTGTGTCAAAGCAAATCGTCATTCCATAGAACCTGTACGTATTTTTATCAATAATCAGCATCTTATTGCTTCTTTGAATACGCTTTGAATGATTATTTAGTTTTAAATATATTTTTAATTATAATTATATAGTGGAAATCTTCTATTTGATTTGTTCTCATGGAGATGAGCTATCATTGATAAGAAACACAGAGAAACTATTATCAATGACGTATAAATGAGATTCTGTCTAAATATAGAGGAATGTCTGCGAAACAATGCTTCAATTTCGTATCTCAAACTTAAAAGCTCGTGTGTGGTTATACTAAATAGAGTTATCTCACTACTGTTTGTCAATATACTAATTACATCATAAGTTGGTAATAGGAAGCTTAATATAAGGAATCTAACACTAGCATAAATTGATCTACAATGATGAGAATTTCAATTTTATCAAAGATGCGTCTCATTCTACAGGTCTTGTGGGTGTTATCTTTTTCTCATGTATTAATAAATGGAGTTGAAGACACTTATCAAACACTAAAAAGAAACATTTTTTCTACTATCTCAACGTTAAACCATCAAGCTACACCCATGCCGATGTTGGAAGAATTTATTCCAATATGTTTTCCGACGTTTCCAGCCCCAAACTTCAAGGTTATTTCACCATATTACCCGTATTACCTCAAGAAAATTTGTGCACATCTTTTCGTTTTTTTTGAATTATTACCCAAAAAATCTAATTCTGTAGCATTTACAGTTAAAGGAAACTTATTTCATTTGAAATTTCTGCTTGTTAAACATGGATATGCATCACGTAAGGAAATTCAGAATTGGAAGCGAGCTGCTCGCAATTTCGCGGTCGAATTCAAGAATGAAAACACAAAAACACTGGTTGTTTTTAACTATTTTTTGAAATACTATAAATGGATAGTTAACAACGAAAATGAGATTAGAAGAATGTTTATGGTGAAAGAAGCTTTACACATGGACGATTAAATACTATACTATTTCGATTCCAGTATAATTGGATGAATAGTTAATTTATTGGCAGAACAAATATTTCGTCACGTATTCAATCAGAAATGTTGATTTCATTATGAATTTTATTTATTCTGACAGTCTGCGTTGGTATAGCAGTTGCTTCATATATTATCAAATCCGCTACATTTGTATTGCACAGTTCATTCATTCTTTTAGAACAATAATTTTTGTTAACTTTTTAGAAGTGAATTTATGACTGAATTATGTCATTAATACTTACTATAATATCTTTGCCTGTTATACCAGACATATCAACGAACCGAAAATTTTAAGCTCGCATTTCTTAAGTTACTGGAACACTTTAAATGAGAGAACGCAAAATTACATGAGCTTATCAATGCACGTGATGATTGAAGCAAGGCCTCATATTTAGATTATTTTACCATGCATGTAATTATCTCTCCGAGACCATGGCTTTAATAGCTTTTGAGCTATGTGTTTAAAAAAATTTTTATAGGATAATGAATTATTTTTAAAAATCCTTAGACTGTTTAAGGTTAAAATATATCGTATTGTTAGAGCTCTTGACATCAGCATTCATATTATATCATCAGTTAATATTTCAGTTATTAAATAAGCAAACTATTGTTTATGATATATATTTGACTTGATGCAAGTTAAAAAAATTAAAAAATTGGTTACGTTGACGTTAAAAGAAACACGTCAAAACTTATTTTTAAGCAGTGTGGAAAACATTTATTTCCTTATGATTGTATTTTTTCACTTAGAGAAAAATTTGTGCATAGGAATTAAGCTACAATGTATTTTAAAGTAAATACCATGAACTATTCATTCAATGCAACATAATTTACTATTTTATACGAACATCACATCTGTTAATTTCCCAGCACTTGCTATGTTAAGCTGGTTTCGACATTGTAACTAAATTTACGGCATAATTATATATTCAATGACTCGTGTACAATCCAATCAAAATCTTCAAACATGGTTTTCTCGAGTTCAGTCTTCGGATCACCAAAGTTCATTTTTAAACAAAAACCAGAAATACGCTTTAAGAGCGCATTCCTACGAAAACATTCCGTTCTTTGTAAAGAACAGTCGAGAGGATTCGAATGCAATGGATTTTCAAACAGTAGAATTCAAGCCTTCAAACCTTAATAAGCTCAAAAGAAAGTCAACGAGCATTTCATCGAGCCTAAATGAAAAATGCACACTTCGAGTGGTTGATACACAGACAAGTTTGGAGAATCTGGATGTCATGTTGGTTGACCAAATTATATCAAGACTCCAAATTCTTATTTTAAAATCTAGTTTTTCGATTGATTACGAACTAGACAGGTTGGTTTTGAAAAATTATTTACATATTCCTGTAAATCTAAAAAAGTCCATCCTCCAAGAACTCAAAGAAAAATATTTGTAATTTGAAACAAACACATCTTCAATAAAAAAACACAATGCATATGGTTTATTAATAATCACTATATTTTGAGAGAGCTTTAAAGTTTATAAGGAATCAATCCAATTTTCAATATACATGTATATTATTGTTATGACGTCAGCTGTTGTTGCTACTGTTGTTGTTCGAGAATAGTAATTCTTAAGGTCATTTGTTTGGTGTACAATAGGTCTATTCCATATATATATATATAAGTGTGTGTGTTTTAGTGTAACACTAACCTTCATGTAGATGTATAGTAGAAATTAGAAATTAGTACATAAAATATTCCACTCAGCCACATAAAATTCATTGACTTCATCAATTTTAAAGAGTTCCATTTCACTGCTATCTTCTGATATCGCATTCATAAAAATCCTTTGATTATGTACATTATATTGTAACGTAAGCTGTTAAGTTTAGAAGACGAATTAATGTAATTTACTTATTCTACAATGTCATACAGGCAGTGCAGTGTAGTTCCAATATAATTATTTTCATACTGTTTGATGCTTGAAGTGGTGTCAATTATGGTTATAATGTTATATCCTCAATTGGTCAGTGAATTGACACAGTTGATAAATCTACTGGGAAGGGCACTTAATGACTTTATACAATTCAATGTCCCAGTGATGTCCACAAAAGTACTTAATTGGTTTTTTACAGACTTCAGTGATTGTATTTGTGATTATGATAACTTAGGTATGCATGCACAATAGCACTCTTAAGGGCTTTCTTGTTGCCCCAAGCTATTTTAGTAAAACAATATTTAGCTACAGTTAGTATAAGGAGCTTAGCAATGCTAAGTTAGCATACGAGCACGGACAAACCAACAGGCACAGCCCTACACTAGGCTATAAGCGCTTAAAAATTTTTGTTGCAACTATTGCAGATTTTGAAAAACAAGGAGTTAATAATTAATTATAAATTTGTGTAAATTGAAAAATTTACATTTCACACATAAGTATTGTTAACAATCAATTTCTTTAAAATACTAATTGCAATTTTAATAAATAAAATAGAAAAATAAAAAAAGCGTTTTCAGGTAAAAAATGTTAACCCAATTAATCACAAAATCGCGATTTTTCATTGAAAACGACTATTATAAATGACTATATAAATTGTTGTTAAAAAGAAGACGTAAAATGGCATTCCAATTGAGCAGATATGTATATATTCGTATTGATTATTGTAATAAATTCATCTAAGATAAATTATTTAAATTCTACATTGCACAATTTCTAGTCACTTTGAAAATATAATCTCAATTGTCAATAATTTTGGCATTCAGCATGGAATGTAAGAAAGAAAAAATGTATTTCTTAATTGAATTTCTCAGAAGGTTCAATTATAGAGTGACAAAAATCTATACGATCCTAATGCAGTCCTGGCTAGATCAATCATTAAGTGTCAGAAGGATACAAGAATTATGCAAAGAATTCAAAGAAGGAAACAGATGCACTTTCAGCCGAATCAATGGTAGTGGCAGAAATTAAATATAAAAAAGTAGAAGAAATCAAACGTTTGATTGATGATAACAACAACAAGAGCAATCGCACGAGCTGTTGACAATCAATGGCACAGAGAATCTTGAGCGAAATCTTGAGTAGATTTAGATTCGTACATGTTGGGTTCCTCATAATTGACTCCATATAATAAGACCGTCAGGTATGAAAGTTTCCAAGATATGCTCGAACAACTGAAATCGCATTTAACAATAGACGAGAAATGGATTTACTTGCGAAATATGAATCCATGCAATACTATCGGAAGCAGGGTTATTCCAGGTGCCGATTCTCCTCATCTCAAACCTGCCAAAAGAACACCCATGAAAGCAAAAGTTATGTATATTTTGGCTTTATCACAGATAGGCCACCATTACTTTGAGATCTTGCGTCAATGCGAGACTATCAACTCCGAAGGCTATGTGCAATTCCTAAGAAATCTGGAAAATCATCTGAAGATATTGCCGCAGCCTATATTTTTTCAGAACGTTCGCCTGATTCAAAAAAACCACCGACCACACGTATCTGCAATCATCACAAATTTCTTGATTAAAAAAATGTACAGTTGCTAAAGCAACCACCCTACAGTCCTGACTGTAATGTATGCGATTGCTGCGCTTTCCCAAGACTGGAATCCGTAAAAAAAGTGATTTCGTTGTTGTGCATGAAATCCATGACTGTTGAATGAAGAACTTCCAATATTTACAGCACTTCGAATGGAAAAGGCATTGAAAGAACTGGAAGAGCACTTGGAAAGAGTTATTGCAGCCAGAGGTGACTATGTTTAGGGAATTCGTGAATTTTGAAATGACTTTGTAATTGGTAATAAAGATTTAAAGAAAAAACGCGTTTTTTATGACTCAGCCTATATATGGGAGTAAATTAAATGCGTTTTGCAGTATTGGGAAGTACTTATTTCAAATGCCCAGGCTTGCCGGTGTGTTTGTGTACACAACACAGCACAACATGTTGTGTTTGAATTTTAACTTTGTTGTCGACACAACAAACGTGTTGTGTGAGACCTAAAAAGTCAGAGTTCTGAAATTTACAATTTTATCTTTGATGGAAGAAATATCATAAAAAATCATCTTATATATTCCGATTTTTTTCCAAATTTATTAACAAATTGATAAGAGCATTACTTCCATTAATTCCATTTAACTAAGGAATGTAAAATCACATGAGTCTTTAATATGAATGCAAATGTGCAAAATCCTTAGTAAAAAATAGTTGATATAAAATACCTTTTTCAGAATTTGTTACACTATTTTTTCACCTTAAGAATTTGAGGCATATAAAATCTAAATTTGACTGCGAAAAATTTACAAATAAGCAAACTTTGCATTGTTTCTTAGCCTTAGCTATCCATACCTAAAAAAAGTTTAATGTATTTTCACTAGTACAGCTTCAGTAAACATTTGGGCTTTGTTAGAAAATGAAGATCTGAATTGGAGAGAATGATATTGTATTTTAAAATGTATTAATCGTATTTATCTTTAGTACTTGATATTTTTTCTAAACAAAACTGGTCTAATAAGAAATCTTTTCATATCTTGACTAAGGTTTAAACTACACCAGAAAAGTAAAAATGCGAACTGCATAGAAAATAGTGCAAATGTGGAAATCTATGAACTAATTCATTACCTTTCCAACATACAATTTGTATTTTAAAGATTTTAACAATTTCAAACTTAGTCACGAATCTGAAAGAGAAGGGCGGGGCTGTAGGTTTAACTTGATTGATCTTAAAGGGAGTATTTACTCCACCAAAATTGCCTAAATTGCAAAATACTTCATTAAATATGTTACTCATGACCTTATTGTTAGTAATTACTTTTCCTTTATAATGTATTTTTTCGATTTTTTCATTTATTATGTGTTTCCTATTTAATAAACTATTTAAAAAGTCTCACCTACCTTTTTGAGAAGAGATGTTTTGATATTCAGAACGGCAATATTTGTTATAGGTTTTTCGTGTGTAAATATTACACAAATTACGTGAATTTTTGTAAGCATTATAATTGTTTTCAGAATCTTTGTATTCCTTGTATTTAGATTACTTTTGTTCAATTAACTCTAAGCATTTATTATCAATCGATGGCTTAAAAACATTTTTAGACACATTATCAAATTTTTCAGAGTAAAACTTTTTCTTTCAGGGCAACAAATATCTAAATAGAATAAAAGAGTCAAAGCAAATTTATTGCTTAAATGTATATAAAAACTATAAACTAACACATGACAAAAATATTTACAAAACTAATGAAATATGCAATATTAATTAAAGGGCGGTTTTAAAAGTAATTTGACAATGCGTTGAGTTTATTATCTATGCCCAATAATGTTTGCCTACTTAATAGAACTTGTTTTATTTTTTTCTTGAAGTGTTTATAGTTTTTCTCACATTTTATATCAATACTTAAATCATTCCAAGAGATTGAACATTTAAAAGAAAATGAATCTTGACGATTATTGATGCTAAAAAGTGTTTTATTTCTTTTATTGATTTTGATGTAATTATTAAGAAAACTTAATGAACTTAATTCATGAATAAATTTGTGAATCATACATAAAGATTGATACTGAATAAAGTAATTCGGGGCCAAAATGTTATATGATGATCTTAATTGCGTTATGGATTCATGTTTTTCAATATAATTAAGTGTTCTAAATGCCCAGTTAAACATTTTTGCTAATGATGAACGTTTTTGCGATGTGAGATTTTGAAAAAGAAATGCACAGTAATTAAATTGACTTAAGACAAATGAATGAATTAGTTCTACATGCGATGATTTTCCTACATGGCGCAAATGGTACAAATATTTTATTCCACATGCCATCTTTTTTAATTTGTGGGAGAAGAAATTATCGAAATTTAAGTCATTGTCTAATAATACACCTAGATAGTTTACACATTTACTTTGACTAATTTCGTTATCACAAACATTAATTTTAAAATTTTTAGTAAGCTTTTGTTGTTGTTTAAATGAAAAGATGATAAATTGAGTTTTGTCAGAATTGATTTTTAGTTTATTATGATTGAAATATGTTACGAGATTTTCAATATCTTTTGTCAAATGTTTGGTTGCCTCAAAGGGATTTTTTGCTGTCCGTAATATACAAGTATCGTCTGCATATTGGTAAATAGTTCCATTTGTCAAGGATTTTGAAATGTCATTGACATAAAGTGCGAAAAGAATGGGTCCTAATACAGTTCCTTGTGGTACGCCTAGATTTGTAGTAGTATAGTCTGAGAAAATGTGATCAATTTTTACTCTTTGTCTGCGATTCTCTAAAAAACTCATAATGAAATTTATTGCATTGACACTAAAACCTTCTAGCCTTAATTTTTCTTCTAAAATATCGAAATTCATTGAATTAAATGCTTTGCTTAAATCAAGTAAAGCAACCGCTGTAAACAAATTTTGATTTAAATTTTGTTTAATTTTTTCTGTGATTGATAAAATCGCATCAGATGTGCTGAATTTAGGTCGAAATCCAAATTGATTACTTGATAAAATTTGATTGTCATTGATAAATTTGTACATTTGTGCGGCTAGTAGTTTTTCAAACATTTTTTAAAAAAGGTGTGTTATACTAATTGGCCTGTAGTTCATGGGGTCTAGCGGGTCTCCTTTTTTATATAACGGTGAAATATCAGATTGCTTTAAAAGGGTAGGAAAGTCATTATTTATAATACTTTGATTAAATGCTACAAGCAGGTATTCACCAAAAATATAAAAATATTTCTTAATTATCCAATACGGCAGGTTACTGGATCCACATGATTTATTATGTAGCTTATTTACTAAATTTCTAAGCTCATAGTAGGAAATTAAGTTGAAATGAAACCATTCCTTGCGTATATCAGGTTGTTGGGGTGAATTATTTCCAATTTTTCCGAATTTAAAATTGAATTTACCCATATTTTCAAAATTTCTGTTTAAAATGTTTGCGATATCCTTCTTATTCTTGTACATCTGATTATCATGTTTGATTCCTTCCATGCTTATGTTTAGCCCCTTAGTTTTACCAATGCTTTTATTAAGAAAATTCCATTTTTGGTTAGATTTCTTTAGGCGTTTGAAAGAATAAAGTTTATAATCATTTCATTGGGTGTTTGTGAAGAGTAAATTCTACTCCAATGTTATGAACTTGCGTTAGCAGCATTTGGTGGCTAGATGTAAAATTTTTGAAATGGATAAAAGTGCTAATTACTACACTATGTACATATAATACCTATCTACATGACATGAATCTTGTACGCAATAATTCATAAAAAAATATATAGTATATTTCCATTAAGTGAAATGTCTCGCCCAGAACTGTAAACCGTAATGGCACACAGAATGTTAAAGCTTTGCTGATTCACATGTTCAAACACGGAGTATATAATTTTTGTTCAAGGTTTGATAAGTTGTCTTAATAGACAAATATTGTGAACATTTAGGATAAATTATTTTTTAGACAAATTGAAAATAAAATTCGTCATTATAAGTGTTTTAGAAAAATTCGCTAAGATTCGGAATCTCAATCACTGCCAATGACAATAGCTGATGCAGCTACCTTCAAATATGTATGAAATTGACATTGAGATATGTATGAAATCAAGACAACCGCAAGAAAGAATACATTTTGGCAAGACAATAAATTAGATGCAATAACATAAAATTTCCAGACAGCTCCAGGCACTAAAGGCAGTCCAATGCAGTAACTTTGAACTTCCAGGCAGTTAGATATTTTCAGGCAGCACGAACTCTGATCTTTTTTCGCGCACTAGCAAATATCTGAAAATGATTTTGTTACTATTAAACAGCTAAATATTTTTCAATAACACTTCGAATACAATTAACATTCATTATAAAAACGTTAATGGTGGGAACTTGTACAATAGGAAATATTTAAGATAGCATTTACAATTAAAGATCACATTTAACTACATGAAAGTAAAAGGGAAAAGAAATATTTGGAATTGGCCAAACAAGAAAAATCACATTTAAATTACAAAAGACCTCAATCAGTTCCAACAACCAAGATTAATTAATGAAGAAAATACTGTTTTTGAAATCTTAATAATTGTTTAACTCTTCATTTGCATTGATCTTATGTGCAAAGGATTTTAAAAGAAATAATATTATAATAAATAAAAATATAATAATTAATTTTAAATTCTTTGTTCTTTTGCCATTCTTAGAAGAGTGAAACCTAAGAAGGAAGATTCTGCAAAGACTAAATGCAGGAGAAAAGGCTACAGCTAAAGCAGGCGAGGACGCAGTAAGGTTCTGGGAGAATATATGGGGAAGTGCGGGACCAGATATAGAGAGTGTGCAGATGCAGAAGGAATTCAGGCAAGAAGAGGAAGTAATCACAACTGCAAAGCTGAAGGAGGCTCTAAAGAAGATGAAGAACTGGAAGGCACCAGGCAGAGATGAGGTACATGGGTATTGGCTGAAGGGTGCCCAGAGTGGATGGTAGTGGGAAGGACATATCTGATACAGAAGGACCCAAAGAANTAGACTACAGGAAGGCATATGACAGCATATCACATAGGTGGGTATTGAGGACGTTAGAGGCCAATGGAGTTTCACGGAAATGGGTTGAGTTTCTAGAGAGGGAGATGGGAAAGTGACAGACTGAGATAGACGGAATGAGGACGAGGTTAAGAAAGGAATACAAGAGGAGAGTAAGGAAGGTACTACAGAAGTCAGCATTGAATGTGCAGAATAGTATAAAAGCAATTAATACATGGGTGATACCAGTGTTGAGATATTCTGCAGGAATAGTTAGGTGGAACAAGAATGAAATGAGGGAATTCAGTAGTGAGGCAAGCAACTTCAGGCCAATAACATGTCTGCCAACAACTTGGAAATTGCTAACTTCCGTGATTTCAAGTAGGCTGGCATATTACTTAGAACAGAACAGCTTGATACCATTAGGAGCAGAAGGGATGTAGGACAAAGACGAGAGGATGCAAAGATCAGTTGTTGATAAACCAGGCAGAGGTGGAGAATTGTAGAAGAAGGAAGACAATGGCATGTATAGACTACAGGAAGGCATATGACAGCATATCACATAGGTGGGTATTGAGGACGTTAGAGGCCAATGGAGTTTCACGGAAATGGGTTGAGTTTCTAGAGAGGGAGATGGGAAAGTGACAGACTGAGATAGACGGAATGAGGACGAGGTTAAGAAAGGAATACAAGAGGAGAGTAAGGAAGGTACTACAGAAGTCAGCATTGAATGTGCAGAATAGTATAAAAGCAATTAATACATGGGTGATACCAGTGTTGAGATATTCTGCAGGAATAGTTAGGTGGAACAAGAATGAAATGAGGGAATTCGACAGGGAGACAAGGGAGATACTAGCAGCAGAGAGAGCATTCAACTTAAATGGAGATGTAGATAGGTTGTACATGGCAAGGCATAATGAAGCGAATGGACTGCTAAGTGCAGAGGAAACTGTAGAAACAGAAGCAGTAGGGCTAAAGGAATATGTAGAAGAGCAACCTAAGGGTTCCGTGCTGGAGGTCACTAAATAATTAAAGAAGATAAGAACTGAGAGTGAAGAAAGAAGGTATACCAGAGTAAGATGAAATCAGAGAGACAAACAAGGTATAGGCAGAAGGCAATGCATGGAGAATACTGGAGGAACATAGAAAAGTGTGACAGAGAAGAGAGCAACAAGTGGTTAAAGAAAGCAGGACTTAAAAGAGAAACAGAAGCATTGATAATGGCAGCACAGGAGCAAACAATAAGAACAAACTAAGTGAAGAAGCATATAGACAGAAGAGTGGAAGTAAGTGATAAGTGTATACTATGTAAGAATGAGGCGGAGACAGTAGATCATCTGATAGCAGGGTGTGAGAAGTTGGCACAGAATGAGTAGAAGTTCAGGCATGACAAGCTGGGAAGAATGGTACACTGGAATTTGAGCAGGCAGCATGGGTTAGAAGCAGGAGACAAGTGGTATGAGCACAAGCCCTAGGGCGTCATAGAAAATGAGAAGGTTGAGATACTGTGGGACTTCAACATACAGACGAGCAAAGTAATAGAAGCACGGAGGCCAGACATAGTAGTGGTAGACAAAGAGAAAATATTGGAAACCGTGATAGACATAGCAGTACCAAAGGACAGAAATGTAGAAACCAAGGAGAAAGAGAAGATAGACAAGTATAGATAGTTTGCAGAGGAAATAGAAAGGCTGTGGAACTTGAAGAAGGTTAAAGTAGTGCCAGTAGTAGTAGGAGCACTAGGATCAGTAAGTAAGAAGCATAGGAAATACTTGGAGGAGTTGGGAGTACCAAAGTGGGGAGGAGTGGTAGCACAGAAGGCAGCATTGTTAGGAACAGCTAGAGTCCTGAGGAAAGCACTCAGAATCCCTGGGAACTGGTGAGTTCCCCGAGCTGAGAGGGATACCAGCATGAAGCTGTGAGAAGTAAGAATAATAATATGTTAAATATTTAAGCATTTATTAATAAAATTTAAGTTTTTGGAAAAATATTCAGAAAAACATACCTGTACCAGATGATAACTGTGCGTACCCACCCATACCCGCACATCACTACCCACGACCCGTAATTTGTTTTTAACTCTTATGTAACTATTTTTATTCGATAGCAATATCAACGTTATGAGCTTCTAAGAAAAGAGCATACCAAAATCGTGTGCAGAACATTGAACATGCTTCATTCAACCCCTCATATTTGCAACCAATGGTGGTATGGGTGAAGAAGCTATTTGATATCATATAGTACTTGCTGAAAAGTTAAGCAATAAAATGAATTGCAGTTTGGCAGAAGGCATTAGTTACATACGAAAGAGGACTTTTTTACCATTTTAAGAACAGTATTAACTGCTCTACATGGTAAAAGAAAGAAAACTTTTCAAAATCTGATTCCTCTAAATTTGATTTGTTTTCATTATTAATTAATAGCAAACATACATGGAAGATCAACTGTTAAATGAAAATGTTTAATATTTGTAAAGGAGATTTTGTAAATTACATAAATATTTTGTTGTAATTTATTATCGGAAATCATTGTGATGTTAATTTTATATACATGTGTATTTTCAAAAAAATACAGGTTGTTTTAAGAATCGAGCATAACTGCCAGTTATTACACAGAGATGCAATTTTGAATACTGAATTTTTCCTTTTCCAATAAATTTCATAAAAATAAAAATTTGACCTTCAAGTGTATCTTAACCTACTATTCTTAGAATTGATAAGTTTATATTTCAGAATAATGATTGATTTAAAACTTTCATTTTTCAAAATTGCAAAAACATTGCTATTAACGTAAAAATTATTTCTGACTCCTCATGCCTTTATTAATGCATGTGGTGAAGTGCAGTATATGATATTAAAAGTCTTTATACAAATGTACCAGTAAAGAAAGATATTCACAAAACAATTAAAATATTGAATAATCGCAACATTAAAATATTTGAATTTGATCATAACACTGTACAAGAATTACTTATCTTGCAACCAAAAACACGTTATTAGAATTATCATTTCTATGTTCAACAAGATGGATTAGCCATGAAAAGCTCTTTAAACCAAACACTCGCAAATTATATTTATTTAGTATTGAACAACAATTTCACAATAAAAACATAAAATTCATTAATTATGCAAGACATACTAATTTTATGTTTTTTTCTTGTGAAATTGTGATGCTAAATATTTAGTAAAATATATTGCTGATTATGTTTCTATTTAAACTGCTAAAATACTTCAAAAAATAATTTTTTTTACTACTTCACAATAATTAAAGATGAATTTTTGGGGTTTGAAAAACCATTAGTTTTTCTAGTTGGATTTACCTTACCCTAATAAAGATACCCAATTTTTATTCTCAGAGCTATCATATCTTACAAATTTTACAAACCAAATATTTAATTCTTTTATCCACATTATATATGAGGGTTCAACATGTTGAACTATGTCAATGCACCTTCATCTATAGAGATCCACTTATACATATTGATGATCTCTTCATTGCCATTGCAATTAGACCCAATCCAAGCAGTAATTTGATGAATGAAATGGTCTGGAGACTGAGTTTTCACAAGTGAACTAATTGCAGGGAAAACAGATTTCCCATCTCTTTAAAATATGTAACAGTGAAAATCACGTTTCAAGCGGATGGTAGTTTTTCAATTGTCAGGCATTTTGCAGGTTGTGGTGAGTTCGACATTTCCCAATTATTCAGGGCAAAGCGCAGTTTCATTATTGCATAATAGTTTAATTGCATTTACATTTATCGTATTGTATTACTTTGGTTTAAATAAATATACGAAAAACTGCTTATTTTATAGTATTGTTCGGAGTTAGTTATTTTAGTTGTCCTTGACAGAATGTACATATAAATTTATAGTGCGCCAAGTAAGTAAATAACGTAGAACACCTTAATGGTCCGGTAGATATGTAGCATGATTCTCAAAGAAATACTATAAATATGTGTTCATTATATGGATGTTTCGCAAGTATCATCTCTGCATGCTAAGTTTGAATTTGTGCCAATGTATACGATTTTTGACAGAACCATAATTCAATTCGATTAAACGTTTTTGCATTTTGTAAGGGTTGATAGCAATTGGTTGAGTAAGGTGATATACAATTCATCATATATTGCTATAATTTTAAAGCTGGGGTTAATATAATATATTGTCGTAATGAAAATTATCAAATGATTGAAAGTGAATTTTTCAGAAATAATATTTTGAACTGTTGTAAACCGACTTCTGCAAAATTACCTAACAGTGTAAATAGCGACCAGTTATCATCGTGGAAGACTCTTTTTAAATGAATTAGACTGATTATAATTTAAAATTAGAAAACGAATTTAAAAATAGTTCTGCCCAAATAAAACACCCACAAAAAATTTGCTTGATTTTTTCTTAGTTGTTGCAATTTTTATTGTGTTTCTACTGATGTTATAGCGATGAGCAATTAGGTGCTAATTATGAACGTTTATCTGAATAAAAATAATCTTTATAAATTAGCCACATGGAGGCAAGTCGAAAATTGCAATCAGATTTTCATTACAAAAAAGTAACTTTAAATAAAAGTGTGTTTACAAATATTAAGCGCTAAAAACTAATTGAAATTTACATCTCTAGCTGCCCGATTACATACATGATGCATCAACTAATAACGTTTGGTAACTATAACGAATACCAAACTTCTTACAATGAATACTAAATATCTCAAAACGGATACTGCTGTTGCTTAGCACCAAAGTTGTTTTAGCCAATAAAATTGGAAAAATATCATTTTTATACAATGACATTTAGACAGATTTTTTAGTGTTCTTTCCCAAAGTCATGTAAAGTATTGTTACCCGAAAATTCTACACTAATAAATTTTTTAAATGAGCAGAAATAGCGAAAGAATATTTTTGCTTTCATTGAGTTGAAAATAGTCATTTAAAAAACTTTCTAATATTTGATGTCCTACCAAGGTGCTGTCCCTTATACACCTTTTTTAATCAGTATCCGTTTTGAGATATTTGGTATTCGTTTTGAGAAATGTGGTATCCATTTAAAGTACCAACCACCAATAACCATCACTACTGGCCATACTGTTTAGAGTTGATTCGAAAAGTTTTGCATTTTCAAGGGCTTAAACTTACAATAAAAAACCAAATAATTCTAATGAAAGGCATGCATTGAAAACTTTTTACCGGGTAAATTTTTTAAAAATATTTTATGTTTAAAATATAGAAGTCTTATAAAATTAAATATTGTCACTACACAACATAAACAAAAATATAAAACTTTGATTAATTTACAAACTATGTTCAAATAATTTCACATTTATCAAATTTCATGATATTAGGTTTAAAGAAATTTCAAAAACAATAAAAGCACCACAATGGTAAACCAAAAATACAAAGCCTTCATTTAGTACGACTAAAAACAATAGCCAATAATGTTGGCAAATCAAAACATGGTTAAGGTAGAACAGCGGGATTCGAGGGTGAATTAGAAACCAGTGAAAGTGTTTCGGTGAAAGTTTTGTCCTCGATTTTATGTTCGGCACGACTGGGTTTTGGCGATTTGCTATCCAAATTATCATCAGTTAGGTTACATGTTTCCACAGCGTCTGCGGTTTCTTGCACCCAGGACTCCACACGGTTAGTTTTTGAAATAGGAGGACTTAATGAAATTTTCTTGTTAAAACTACCCTGTATATCAGCGACTCTGATTTTCAGCTTAACCTAAAGTAATGAATAAATGAAATTGAAAGACATGTATCAACATAGGTAATAAAACTAAATTTGAATAAAATCCAGACACATTGAATTCATTAAAAAAGTGTAGATTACGAATACTAAATTTTTTTCAATTAAACAGTTATGAGGAAAATAATCAAAACAGTAAAGTACCTCTTGTGTCACAATGCCATTGTTGCTGCAGTTAGCTAAAGCTGCTTTCTGATTGGCTAAAAATTCAGGGTCATTTTCAGGGTCTTCTGATATGGGTTCGGATGCTAAGCTAGAAAATGATATCAAACTGGCACCGGAAGGAGTTCTCATGTGACCTTTCTTTTTTATTGGTGGCGGTAAATGCGTTGCGACACCAAAGTGTTCTTGACGAGTTCTGATATCATTTTCAAATTCAGATTGATATTGAAGAACTAAATCTTTGTATTTTGTTCGAGCAGTTTCGGTTAGTTCCATCAATTTGTTGAAAAGTCCCTAAATGAACAAGTCAAAACTAAACATAAAATACTCAAACATTTTTAAAAACTCAAGCATAAACATTGATTCAGATGACTTACCACAAACTAATAATGTGCTGGTACGGGGAAACATTTCGGTTCTTCGTTATTTGTATTTTAAAAAGTTTTTTTCTTAAAACCATCAATTTTAAATAAAATGTTAAAAACCTAAATGTTGAAATTGCTTAATAGTGCCGGGTACGAAGTAAAACATTTCCGATACGGGTGGACATTAGTAAGTGCCACTAAAAAAGCTTTCCGCACACATCACTACCACAAACCTATTGCAAAAGATCATAAAGAAAACTTACCTCAGCTCCTTGATAACTGAAGATACCGACACAGCTAATGGGTACTACTTTATTCACAGCCTTCCCTAGAGCTTTCCTTCCCAATGCAAATACAAAAGGAATATTTCGATCCCGTGCTAACAGAATTACCTGATCTAGAGCTTCATCAAGTCCACCCTTTGACTGAATCTTCTCCAAATTCGGCGATATCACCAAACATTTGATGCGATTCACTTTCATATGCTTTCTAACTTCCCGCAACCCCATTACCAAACGCCTCTTTTGCTTTGCCTAAAATATTTAAAAAATCTTACGCTGATCTACATTTAGAATGATACGATATATGATTTACATGTAATTCAGCCATTACATTTCCTACTCAATTGAAAGTATTTGGTTAACTAACGATAAAAATAAAAAATGATGGCCACTTATCTAATAGTCACAGTGACTTTGGATTAGGAATAATAAGATATGCAGATATGAAATAATGAATGTAAAACAAATCGCCAAAATTATATGACTAACAGAAAACATAAACCCTGTAAACTTGAAGTGCTATCCACAGAAATGTTAGAATTATAGTTATTACAACTGCATGAATGATTTTTTGCTGTTAAAATTTATAAATGTAGGACAATGATACAATTGCAATGTACGAAAGTGATAACTATTAGCTTAGCAAATACACTGCCATTGAAGTCATTGTTTAGTGTTGTAAAAAGATACAAAAATTGAAGAAAAAGACAATTTGGAGAAGTGTATAAAGTAGATGTTCCTGATAAATGGAAAATCATGAGGACATACATCAACTCAAAATGAAGACTTTAATTATACAATTACACTCTTTCCTTTTTGTAAGAATTGCATAAATTGAGCCAAGCCTTAATGATTCAGTCAATATGAGATACTCACATTTCTGTAGTTCAAATAGCATTTTTAAAAGCGAATCGGAAGTATCTTTATTTGAAAGTAGAGATGTACCACAATCCGGTAAAATGTAACAGGATTTTACCGGATATAACATATGTGCATATTATCGCTAAATTCTGAGATAAAACTTGACTTAAAACAATATTTTTCCATGATACGCAGTTATAATGAAACAAAACAAGTTTTGCGACATATCAGAACGTAGTCTATTTCGTTTACACATTTCCGTGTATGCTGAAGATGAATATTCATTCACTTCATACACAAGAAGTCACTAGTTATTGAGAAATGAGGTTGTACTTCAGTAATAATCAGTGTTGCACAGGCCGTCAGGATTTGGCGACCTGCAAAAATTCCGGCCGGTGATCATATATTTTAGCGTCGGTAGAAGTCTGTTACGTGTTGTAGTTGTTCGTTTACTAAGACCTATATTTCTCTATGCATTTTGCATAGTCCTGCATGCACCTAGGAAGGGACATTTACATTTGTTCTTCACTGGAGTCACTTTTACACTAAAGTTACTTACAGTAGCTATATTAGTTACAGTATTAATTCCGAAATAACAATTCTTTTATATTTGCGGCCGGTAGGGCCTTCAAAATTACGGCCTATAGTCGGCTGGCCGTTGTGCAACTAATTGGAAAATATTACATTCAGTATCCAGATTTGAAAAGTCAACATTTTAACACACACAAAACTTAAGTCAGGAAAAAACTAATATTTTAAAGCTATGTAAACAAGTACTGTATATATTTTCAGATTAAATAACACACACTTCAACCATATCTATGTCATCTTTACCCTTGAACGTTCGAATGAGTGAAAAAACATAAAAAATATTTTGTTAGTATAATAAAATTACAAAAACCGAAAATTCACCAACATCTTAGTATATTAGATTACCAAAAATCTCCGAATTAATATCTTAAGCCTCCGGATAATTCTTTTATAATTTTTAAATTTTGATCACTTTGAGCGTCGTGATTCTTATACAAAGAATTTTTATAAAAATGAAAGAATGTTAACTATTGGGTTGGCACATAAGTTCCAGAAAACTAGAAAATGTTTATATTTATAAAATTATTATAAAGAAATGGTTAATTACATTCTCCATTACTTGGTTGGAATAGCGGGCTTATAAAATGTCATTGATTTTGATTTGAAGAATTCGGCCAACCATTTTTTTAACTTTTGTACTCAGCAAACGATTTCCCGGTGAGTGCATTTGACGGAGATGGGAATGGGTGATAATCAGTATGAGCCATATTTGGGCAGTGCAGAGAAAACAGGCTTTTCGTTGCATGGACAAAAAAACTGTTGTATCACACAACATGCACAACACAACACAACAGCGTCATAAATGTATTCATAACATATCCACTAAAAATTTGTATTAATACTTGCTTTTATTTTACTATATTTGCTAAGTTAAAATATATTTCAATTCAGTAGGGCCTATTCAATTTGATTAGTAATGACTAACGTTAGCACACTTAATCTCACTACGGGACCAGAAATTGATGTACGAGAGCAATTCTCGCAAAAATGGGCCGGGAAGGAGACAGACAAATTATCCACAATGTGGGAATGGCACCGAAATTGTGTGATCACGGAGGTCCCTATTTTCAATATAATTACAGTAAACAGAAGTGGTTATTAGGCATTCGATGCATAATTGTAACATGTAATATTTCATAAATTGTTTTAAAAAGTTTATATTTAAGAAAAATGCACACACATGTACATGTAAATGATATATCCTTAATATTAGAATGAAATTATTACATTTGATTGGATATTTGCATAGATAACTAATATTTAGGCTCTTACAGAGGTGGATTCAGAAAAGACAGACTAGCTACCAAGACTTTCTTCTTTGTTTCTGAAAATTGCAATTATGTTGTTTTTATTTTCGCCAATAATCTTATAAAAGTATAGTGCAACTTTATTCACAGTCATATTGTTAGCATTTGTGGGATTGCTATTAAGCGTACGTGAGCAGAATTTGTCATGTGCCGAAACTTCTGCAGCAAACCCGGCGAGGCCTACGAAACTTTAGGCGTGAGATTTGATTGTATGCCAATTCGACTTGTTTTGTGGCTATTTTATAGTCCTTGCCTAAAAATGTCTTCAGCATTTCGTTTGTTAAAAACTTTAAGAATTTAAAACACTGAAAATTTAAATAGAGTTTTGAAAGAGCAAAGGATATTAATGTAAAATTTCGAAATGTAAATTGTATTTTTCAACACATTGTTCATAGCAATAAATCATTTATTTTTCATCTACAGCAAGTTGTGGAACAAATGGTTTAACTCTTCCAAAAGGCATATTTTCCTGAAATAAATCTTTTTGAGGAATTTATTATAAACACATGTAATGCATTTAGGTATTTAATAATATTTGTTAAAATTCAAACTGATTTTTTTTAAATATTGAAATTTATGTAGCATTGTCATGTCTATTCTATTAGGAAATACTTGCTGGATACCCTCCACTTCTTAGCTAAGCATTAAAATGCAGGACAAAAGTTTATTTTCATTATTAATCTTAAGCAGCCCAATACTTTTTTGCTCAATGTTTAATGGTTTCTTAGAAATTACGAAATAAAAAAGCTATCCAAAATTTAAAAGCGCTGGAAGCTTGAAAAATGTCACCTCCATAACTACATTAACAGAAAAAGTTAAAGTAGTTGATGATAGCATTTGCTTTAGACTTTCTGACGGGTGCACTTTAAGTATTTAGAGATCTTTTTTCAAAAAATCATAATTTTCAAAGAAAAATAGTAAAAATGGTTCAATATTTCAACCACATTCACCAATATTTGTGTCAATATCTCACGATTTACAAATTTCCTAATCGGTTTGGAGAAAATTGTTTAAAAATGTGGATAAACGGTTGATTCCTTTAGATCTACATCAGTCTGTTTTAAGTTAAGGAAAGTTGAAATCCTTCATACATTTTTTGAATGCATGTAGACTTTCTTGGGTGTTACTGTTGTCTATGGATTGGCCTTAAAATAGGAAAATTTATTGTGATTTATATGAATTTAATAAATGCATTTAGCTTCTGATCTTTTCTTGTTGCGGGGGGGGGAGGGGGCTTGCAACCTAAAAAAATTTTTAACAAGAGGACTCAGCCCCCTCCCTCTACTACACCACTGACTTGAGGCCGTTGAGTTGCTATATTCTTTGGCTAAGATATGAAGCAATTTGTAACTACATTAATCTTGCTTAGAAAAACTATGATCTGTAAAAATATTATGCACTAACAATTTATCAAGCACAATTAAATAAAAAACTATTACTAAAGGCTAAATTCAATATCATTTCCTTCCACAAAAGCAAGATTTTCACATTTTTTACAACTAAAGAAATTGTAATAATGTCTACAAAAACTGTACTAATGAAAATATATTAAGCTTTTTTAACTAGGCAATAGCTAAAAGCAAAGGAGCAATGCAAAGCTTAATTATTTGTGAAGTGTTTTATGATCGAATTATGCCTAAAACCTTTAAGTTAACGAAAATAATCATAAAAAGTATTTTATATAAGCTATTTTTCTCTAAGGATGTTCTAACTTCGCACTCCTATTAAAAGAAATAAAGCGCTTGTTAATTTTTTAATAAATTTTAACATTACGTAATGACCAGTTTCCTCTATTAAAGGAAAAATAGTAAATTTTGGGACGCTGGATTTTCATGTCTCAGACAGCATGTGTTGTGTGAACAACAAAGTTAGAACTCCAACATAACACACAACGGCACCAATTTCTGCTTCGAAATTATTGCTGCATGTGGTCTGAATGGCATTGAATAAACGAACAATATCACGCTGGGGACATCACAATCTTCGCAGCTAAATGATTCAGCTGTTTAATAGTACAATTTTGCAGTTATGGTGGTGTTATGTGGAAGCTGTTCGTAATACAGAATGCCTTGTGAGTCTCACCATAAGGAATGCATCACTTTTCTGGGATGTAATCCTGCCTTTGGTTGTGGCTTCGCCTTGACATCTTTGTCTGAACGGGATCTCTTACGCTTTATATTGCTGTAAAGACACCACTTTTCATCTCCGGTAACAATGAAGTCCAACCAGGTAGTGTTGCAGCAATCGGACAACAAAGTTGTGGCAACATCTCTTCTTTGATTTTTCTGGCCGTCAGTCAAATCATGTGGAACCAAATGTAATATTGTTAAAGAAAGTTGAATTAAACACAGTATACTGATTTTATTTTGTACGTAATGGAATGCTCTACAATAATTATGACTCATTATGCATGTTCTTCTTGCGCGCAAAGTTCAATTTGCGGGAACTTATTTGCCAATTCAATATTTTCAACATGGCCAATGTCGACGGCCAAAAAATGTATTTTAAAAACTCCAAACCTGGACTACAGTATAAAGCAATTTCTGACGTCATTCATGACAATGATAAAATTATTTCCATAAAATGCACAATGAGTACATTTTAAGTAATAGCCCAAAGAGGATTATCGCTTAATTAAGGTGTTTTTAACAACAAATGCCAGGCCAATGAGTAAAACGTGAGAAACTGCTAATTAAATGCATCGAAAGCTTTCATTCCACTAAAATTTTTATGAGGAATTTTAAATAACTAAGCATCAACGCAACAAAGATAAGAATAGCCAAATCCATATATATAAAATCACAAGTCAATGTGTGACGTTCTGCTTATTCTATATAAAATGTTGATTTAAAAATCGAATTGCCACATTTTTAAGGAATTTCATATAATCGCCGAAATGAAGGAATACTTTGGTTCAGACTTGTCAACGAGCCGAGCTTGAGCACAGCATTTGATATACAACGAGCCCAAAACGAGTCTATTTTAGAAAAAGCAAGTTTATAGTTCTGCTTGTTAAATTGATTATGGAGATTTTTCTTATTTTTTGACTTTCTTATAATCTTATTTAAGAAATGTTTATTTAATAATAGGAAGAGCTATGCAAAAAATTCTTTGAACACAATATTTTTAAAAAATACCGAACTAAAACGAGCCTCATTCAAAGATTTTGTGTGGCGAGCCGAGCCGAACTCACACAAAATTTAAACGAGCCGAGCCGAGCCGAGCTTGGAAATGTCGGCACGTTGACAAGTCTGATTTGGTTGCGACAATAGGCCTAGAGTTTCACTTGGATACTATTCAAAAACTGGTAAATGTTTAGGCTTCAGCTATAATTGAGTCACCTCTGGATAAATGTAAATTATTTCATGTGAAAAATGAGATAAGTCAGAAACAATTTTTCTTAGAATGTATTTTAAACACGGGTTTAACTAAGCATACATAATGAATTACAAAATACCTTAATAGGATCCATTCTATGAGATTTCTCCTGAAATAACAGTAGTTTCTGCAGCAGTTCACAACAACATGCATCAATTTCAGAACTAAGGACTTGATTACAATACCTAAACAAAAATATCATAATTCTTAATAAGGATGCTCGGCAAAACGATGATATATCTATGTAGAAATGAACATCGCCGAGCACACCGTTGAGAGATTCAAAATATTTTACTAAAATTACCTGGTGTGAAAAACAATAAATGAACCCTAATCTTTTTATATAAACCGTCATTGCCATTTTTCTTGGAAAATATTAGCAATAGTAATTCAATCATAACAAACGGATTATAATAGATAAATTACAATGAGGGATTTTCAATAAAATTTAAATTTAAATATTTTTAGCCAAAGTTGTTTAATTAAGTTTAAATTCTTTAAAAATTCCATCAAAAAGCGACTAAAACCTCGAATTTGAAGATAATTTACTAATTGGTGAATTATCACGCTTGTTTGTGGTTTAACTATCAAAAATTAAAGTGCACAATAGAAACTTTGAAATGTAACAGAGAGGACGATGATTCTTGGCAGCTAGTAGATAATGCAAATCTATTAACATCCTTCATAAACACTTGCATGAAATAGTTAATTGCACACAATATTTTAAACATAAAAATGTCTTACTCTCGGAACTGTCGAGTGTGTATTTTGGGCAGTACGTAATCTCTGACAATTGGTGCGATAATAAGATGGTTATCAGATACATCTGAGCTGGCAGGTGAACTAGCTGATAGTGAGCTCATCTCAGCAAACGATTTCTGGCTAACAATACTGGCATCGGACTGATAGGCAGCATTTGATACATCTGAATGGTCTAAAAATAGTAATTAAAGATTGAGGTCTTAAAAATTTACACTGTATACTTTAAAAATTATATGGATACACATATATAGCACGTGCATACTATTAAGTATAGATTGATTTCACTTATAAACATAGGTAAATTCACTGTATGTACTACACGCTACAAAGCCAAAGCATGTTACCAGTACAAAATAGCAGTAGACACTTTTTGCAAACTACTGACCAAATTGCCCACTAACCTAATGATACATTTAATAATAGTGATCCACCTATTCTGTCATTATTAATTAAAATTGACCAAAAAGTTTTACAAAATTTTTCAACTCGAAATAGTGAAAACTTATGAGGAAATTAGTAGATCAGTGTAGGCTTCTGTGGGACCAGGATTTTCATGGTCCCAGTCCGTCTCATGAATTTTTCTGACCCATAGTCGCATTGGTTCCACAGTAAATCCCATGGGAGTTGAAGATCCCACAAAACCCCCAACACCCCGTTAGTTTCAGCGACCTGTGTGCGTCATTTTTAGGTATTAACCTTTGCAAATCAAATGAGCATTTTTTCATGGCACAACCTTGACTAAAATTATTGTTATTGCATTAATGAATGACCCACTGACCCAGTTAAACATAGCAATCCACAAAAATAGGTACCAACCTATGTAATTGGAGGCTTACCTTTGAGTGAGATTTTCTTACAACAAACACAAAACAACAGCAAAAGGTTACAAATAATACATAAAATAAGATTTTCATTAATATATAAGGGAATGTAGGTGTTTTGCATTTGTAAAATGGCAATTGAAAAAGTCTTGAAATCATTCTTTCTTACTACAATTTTTTAAGAGTATATTATTGNATATATATATATATATATATATATATATATACAGTGGGTGCAAAAAGTATCTGACACAAAGGAGAAACTTTATTTAATTAAAGCCCATTAAAAAAAATAACAAACAAACACCATTCTTATGTAATTTTACATGGGAAATACAAATATCATATCAAAACAACAATATTATAAAATGGTGACTTGATAATTGCAATTTTGTAAAAGTTAGGGTTCAAAAAGTATCCAACAGATTCGTAAAAAAATTTACTCAATACTTCGTCATGTGACTTTTAGCAGCCAAAACTGCTTCTAATCGATTGGAATACTTGTTCACAAGATTAGCACATATGCTAATAGGAATTTTAGCCCACTCTTGATTGCATATTTCTTTCAATTGGATAAGATTTCTTGAATCTCTCTCCTGTACCCTCTATTTCAATTCCCGCCTTTCCAATAACTCAATATCTTTCTTCTGAAACCATGTACGAGTTGCCCTAGCAGTGTACTTGGGGTCATTGTCTTGTTGGAATATCCAACCTCAAGGAAGGTTCAATTTTTCGGCTGAATTACAAGACATCTCTCAAAAATGTCTTGATACATTTCGGAGTTCATTCTTCCTTCTATAATTTCCAATTCCCCAGGGCCTACAGAAGAGAAAAACCCCAAAGCATTATGCTGCCACTTTCAAACTTCACTGTTAGGACGGTATTCTTCGGGTGAAACTCAGAGTTCTTCTGTCTCCAAACACGACTGACACAGTTTCTAGCAAACAACTATTTTACTCTTATATGACCATAATATTTTATTTCAAAAGCTTGACAGTTTATTCACATGGTCTTCAACAAAGTTCCGGCGGTTCTTTATGTGAATTTCCTTCAAGAGGGCGGTTTTTCTTGGTGATCGAGAATTGAATCCTCTCTTTTGAAGAACTGTCCTAATTGTATTTTTGCAGACATTTGCCCAGATGATTGCAAGTCCTTTTGCAGTTCAGAGCGAGTCAGTCGAGGATTATTTTGTACTTTTCGAACTAAATTCCTAGCTGTACGATCAGCATTTTTTGTAGGACGCCCTGAACGAGGCAGACTAGTTGAAACATGGATTTCCAATTGTGAACAGTATCACCAAATGTTGAAATTGGAATGTTTAACACAGATGAAATTTTTCTATATCCCTAACAACCTTTGTCCAGCTGAATAATTGATTCTGAAGTTTTAGGCATTGTTGAAGAGCGTAAAATGTAGGCTACCTTCTAATGAAAATTTCAGGTAAGGAATGACTGTATTTAGAAAAATTTCTATAATGTTCTTTTGCACCCACTATATATATATATATATATATATAGAGAGAGAGAGAGTATATATTATTGCATTTAAATACTTTGGATGTTCAGGCTGTTGAAACTTTAAAATTCAAAATTTCTTTTACCACCGCAACAGCTTTCTTGTAAAATCTCTTTTTAAGGAAAGAACATCTTAAAATTTAAAAGCTGTAGATCAAATATACAGATAAATAAGAAAAATATTGAACATTTATTTGTCTTCTCTATATTTTCTATGAAGCATTTTTGATGACCTCGTGTAGTTCAAAATCACAATAATATGAAAAATATGTAGTTTATTGAAAGTTTCGCCCATTTTTGCAATATCCCGTCCCAAGCCGTCTGACCTGGCTCATGCTTATGTCTGCTCTTTATCTTCAGAATCCTGAAGATTTTCATTTCTAGTACAATATAATAAAACTACTAAAAGTATTGGGCAAAATGCGCAGTAACAAAGGTGACCATCTCAAACGTTTACTAAAATCTTGAAAATGTAAATGTGTATCATCTTTATGTTCAGCCTTGTTTCATAAGAGCTAGACACAAGGGATTGATGAAGAATGACATTTATCGATACACAGGCCAAATCCGTAAGGAAGTCAACATAAACCTATGTTAGATGTAAACACACACAACTTTCATCTAGTTTTAATTAAAATCAAGAGTAGCAAAAGCCTATCCTCAGTAAAAATCCAACTCAATGGTTATCTAAGCCAAAGATGCAAATGGGTCAGGTAAGCGCAGGGCCATGCATTGGAAAAACTGGGACTAAATTTCAATATCTTACTATTAAACAACAGTGGACGCAAATCAAGCCAATGCAGTGAATGCAATATAATTTATAAGAAATATGTTGAAGAATCTAGTTTACATTTTGAAATTTTATATTGGTGTCATATACTCATCTAAAACTCAATTTAAGTTTTCCAATTTCAATGTGTAGATGTTATTACAAGTTTCAAACATATCAAACTCTGGTCTAGTAAACCGAAAAATTGGACATTATTTGAAAGTATTTCAATGCTCCTAAAATGGACAGAATTTGACATCATTAAAATGTGATGGGCTTGGGGCAAAATTTTTTGTTAGTGAGTAAAAAAATAATTTGAGTGCTTTTATGCTGTCACGATTACAATAAGGGGAAGGACTTTACCCAACATTGACCTTCTCAGTCTGAATCTAAGCACATTTAAATATTTTTACGATCCAGCACGATCCATTTTAACTAAATAGATCATTTATAAGCTGTAAATTTCTCCGAACTAAAATTTATTTAAGCATTAATGACAATTATGATAAATATGAACAGCCTTGTGTACAAAGCAAACAATGAGATCTAAACATTTGACGACAATTTTTGCCGTAAATCCTTGTGAATAAGCCGCAACTGTGTTGATTAAAAACATGGTGTGCGGCTTTTACAAGTAGTGTAAAAATTATATCTGTAAACTTCGCACAATAGTTGTAGTCAAGGTAACTTTTAGAATGTGCAAAAGCTGAAAGGAATTTATTCAAAAATAGGACAATAGAAAATATCCTGCACTTGTGATTAGGTTAGTTCGTTAAATGAATGAAAAACGTATTTGGGAAAGGATGAAATTAGTGTGGCGGATGCAGCTTATAGTCGCTGTAAACCTGTAAAACAAAAACAACCTTCAATGTTTGGAGTACGGCTTATACCCGGTGGTGGAGAATACACGAATACTTACGGTATATAATACAGTTTTTAATTATAAAATCAACTATACAATACAATATCCAAGACATGCTGATTGAATTTTTGACAGCAATGCAAACTTATGTTAATTAATGCAAATGAGCAAAATTGAACAAAGAAATTTACAACTGTAGTTATTTGAAAGTCGGTCAGTACCTTTGAAAGATATGTTCAGGGCCGTGGCTAGGGGAGGGCCAGGGGGCCATGGCTTTGCTTTAGTGAAAGGCTAGGTTCAAAATGCAGCAATTCGGGCAACATCGGCACAATATGAAAACCCAAAGTCGGAGGGAATGAGATGGAGTACGATGAGGGTAGTTGGAAAGAGAGGAGACGGTGAACTGTTTGAGTGCCGGGCGCTATGCAAATTGATATATAAACATAAGCACTCACGGAGATGTCAGTTTAGTGGTAATTAATTACAAGAAATACGAACTAAATGTAGAGACCTCTTGCAACAGTATAGTAACTGTTTTGAACACAGCCTGAAATTTCATTTGCAAGCCTATGCGGACTGTGGGACGGGCTGATGTAATAAACTTAAGCTCATGATCAAATGTGTGAAAAGAAAAATCCTTGATCCATAATCATTAAAAAATGACACAAAGCTAAAAAACTCGGGTTTGTCGATAATGAAACTAAAAATTGACGGAAAAGGGTGTTCAAAAAGAATGCTCGAAATCAATACAAATGCCTCGTGAAATAGGCCTGATCTAGTTGTATCACAAGAGTTCTTAAACACGAATTATGTTGGAAACCATGGAAACCTAATTTTATACAACAATGTATCCTGATGAATATGAGAGCCGCAATCAATTTTCGGAAATCCCTTTGAATTGGAAAGCTAATGTTACAAATACTTGACAATATTTTGTGGTCTGATGAGGAAGCCTTTCATGTTGGTAGCTTCAAACATATATACCAGTAATTAGTTGGTGGAAGCTAAATAAATGACAATATAGAATTCAATCACCCAACCGAATGTCATTTTGAAATGGTATAAGGAGCAAAATATTTGTTATACCTGTTTTTGTATTGGAAGCAATGAATTCTGAACGGAATTTCTCTATGTTACAAAAAGAAGTTGTGCTTCTCAGCGGTCAACTTGTTATTGAATATATTCACGTGCTATTGGAAACTTCCTAAATGACGTTTCGTCAACAGTTTGATAGGACTGAGGCCGAACGAATTCCTATATGGGGATAAGTCAAGGGGAAGGTCTACAATTACATTTTTCATATTTAACAGAATTGAATGAATTAAGTCTGAATTTTTAAAGAGGTCATTTCAAAGTGTGGAAAATTGACTCAATGAAATATCGAGAAATGACGGACATTGGATTTTAGAATTAAATGAAAATTTTATTTTTATCTATTCTTAATTTCCAATAAATACATAATTCATTATTATCGGAAATTGTTTTAGCGTCAATCTATACAAAAGTTTTATGAATAATTCAAAAGAGTAAGCGACTATTGAAGCACTTAGTATTGATTTAATTTTCTCTTATATCGAGAACGTAGATATGTCCATACGACTTTAGTATACATGTTACTGGAAACCACTATCAATATTTTTGCATTATTGTGGATTTGAATTTTCATGTGCTAATGACGTGCAATTGGGTTATCACGTGAGATGTGTTTGTACATTTAACAATAATTTGTGGAATTATTTCAATATTTTGCGTTTAACCCTAAACTGGATAGGAAGATTTCAAAATTTTTATGGTTTCTTTAAAAAAATTTAACGCTTATAACTCACAATTTAATCCAAAATCAGCAAGGGCCATTGGATTCATTTTCACCCTTAATAATTAATGCTCGTTTTTTCTGACATGGGCTTTAGACCTCCTGATTACTGATCATTAGGAATTATGAAATTTGAATTTTTTAAAAAATTGAAATTTTCAATGAAAAATGGTGAATCTTCTCAAGTACTACAACCACAGAAACATACTTTTGGTCAAACTTCCAACATCACGTTCGAGCGCGTTCACTAATTGTTGTGGCCACATCTCAGAATTCCCAAATATCATAATAGGAATGGAAGAAATTGCTTGAACAGCGTGTCCGCGTATTTCAACAGATCAATTTCCAGGCAGTTTAATGCATGTTTTTTCAAAAGACAATCTGTCAAAAAATTACCTTCGATAAGATTATCTCAATAACCTATTTTTGAGTAATTATTGCGTCCAATACTTATCTTATGCAATAGATTATCGGCTCGATCACCTCTTAGTATAATGTTTTGGAATAGTTGAAATATTACCTGTGATACGATTTTTTCCCAATTTTAAAGCACAAATTTACGCACGAGAATTAAAAATTCACGAATTTAAATTTGCAAGTTCGCAAAAATCACATTTCTTAAAGTGAAAAAATGAAGTTTTATATGCAGAACCATAAACGAGTTAATTAAAACCGTCAATACGAAATATTCCAGCTTGGTATTGTTTTTGGTGAGTAACATTGTGTTTAGTACATAGACTAAAATATGCATGTATTATAATCCAATCAAAACAGAAATCTATTCTTAAGATTTTTTCTACCTTATTGGTTTAGAAAACAAAATAACGGCATTTTCATAAATAACATAGAATGAATGATTTTCCAAATTGTCCGGCTAACGATTAGCATTGTCATGGAAACATTTATAGTACTTTGTACTAAATTTGCAAAATTACTATTTCTCGAGAGGTAAAAATTAAATTACAATAATCTACAGCTACATGTATACTTTTAATGAAGATAATCTAAATTATCTAGGTAACCTATCTTCAACGAAATAATTATAGAAAATCTATTTTTAGCATTTTTGAAAAAGATATTATCGACGACAAGATATTGAACAAGCCTGGTTTAAGGCAATTCCAGGCCGAGGTGAAGCAATTTCATGGCAGTAACAGGATGCTAACGTACCATAATTTTTTTCAAAGAGTTCTAGACTGAACTTAATAGCTTTCAATCAGTGATAAAAAACATATTGCCACTTCAATCCTAATCACTGTTAATCACCGACGCAACAAACTTCAACTAACATGTAGTCAGTCAGACAAGTGGATGCAGCCACAAGAACGAATACAAATTCTACACAATAAAGACAGATACAGCCGATAACGCCACATCCTTAATTCAAAAGCATTCTTAGCTTTAAAGCTATACCCTTATTGCTGGTCAAAGTACGTAACTCAAAATAATCAAAACATGGACTTGCAATATTTGATAGAATAAATAATTGGAATTTCAGTAAGTGGTTGGAAGAAATGAATTATAGAATCACAATGAATTTGATAGCTTCAATTGAAGATAAAAACCTATTTATGAGCTACAATAAAAATAAAAGAATTTAATGAAATCGCCCATCAATTAAACCAATCAGGCAATTTAAGTGATGGACAATAATAGAAAGCATATTTGTGTGGGAAGAGAATACAGAAAATCACGTTTGCACTGTTCAAGCTTATACGGGTTAGTTAAATTGGTTTTAATAAAACAATCCTTACGCCTCTGATGCTATCAGAAAGGATTTTAACATCAATAATTGAAAAAAAGTTGCTCTAAAAACATTCCTTTAATTCATAAAAAACTTACTGTCGTCTTCATCAGTAGAGTCTACCAATTGATGAACGCCATGTGCTGAATAGCTGGCTTCACTGCCAGAATTGTACGCAGCCTCAAGACAAGAATCTGAAACCACCGGACCCATTAACTCCATATTTTTATCAATTGTTCGCATGTTTGAGAACGACTCACCCCTAAATATCCATATAAAAACGAAATGTCAAATTTGCTAAAAATCAAAATACTTTAATAACCCAATCAATGCATTTTTAACTATTGGTGGCTGCATAAAATTCATTTAATATTTATGTAAGTATAATGGATCAGTAATAAATGCAATAGATTTAATATTAGAAACATATCGAATCCGCGAATAAAAATGTCAAAAGACAAGATGATAGTAGATAAACAGACCCGCTCTTTATGGACGAGACTGAATTTCAGCCAGAGATGTTAAAATAATAATTTATTTAAAAATAATTCCAATATTGTTAGAAGTAATTGACTTTAAACATTGTATATAATGGCAATTTTTAACAATAATTAACTTTTTGATAAAAGGAATGTATCAATGTTTGCAAGAGCAAGGATAGCAAACAATCTCATAGTAAGAAGCATTAATTGTAAAACAATTTGTGTGATAGAAGTTTTTCAAATAAAAAGCAAAATATCTGAAAGGTACAAATTTAGCCAACATACGAAGCTTATTGAAGTCTTCCTAACGTTTTCATTTAAGTGTATAAACTGGTTTCAGAAATTTCAACTATTTTCAAAAATTGTTATTGATCTTTCAATAATTTACAATTACTGCAATAATTGATATTCTAACTCAAAAACTGCAATTTATTTTGGGTATGTTTAGTAAAATATTTAACAGCACTAATGTCAACCCGCGCGATGAATACCGTAAGCAAAAAAACTTTCATAATCGATGTCTAATTTCATTGAAATATAACCTAGTAAGACTCGAATTTTTCGACATGTTGAAGAACTGATTTCAGCTTAAACATAAGCATTTGAAATAGTTTCTTTTTTGTAGTTGCAGGCGCTGGTTCACCCTCAATGGCAATTGTAACAAAGTAAATCAAATTCTGGCTATTATTACAATTTAGCAGTAGCTCCAAAATTGCCATAATCATTCTAGTGGGTTATGTTAGGGAATGAATTTCCTGCTGCCGCATTCTGCTGATAAGCTAACCATAATAACTTGCCTCCATTGAAATGAAATATAGGAAAAAAGTTTCATGCGGAAAATCAAAATCAACTCTAACATTTAGAAGTGTATTATCAATTCAAATCATTCAATAACAATTGCTATTTTTTAAATATCAATTCGATATTAATTTCTCAGGTGATAATATCAATACGGCCTCTGTAAGAAGTCCTGCCAACTGTATTGCAAGACCTCTACCGAAATGTTCTGCGATGAAAATCGTTCTTAGTCCCCATCACAACAGCTTTCATGGCAAACTAGCATGGTGATGGCTTAAATTTCATTGGAAACGAGAATCCTGGTTGCATGACTTCGTTGAGGGTTCGTATATCCATCAGAGCAGAGATGCAAACTGGACCCCGATCTTTGATCTCAGTATTGCATAAACCTTGATGTTTGGAACTCAATTAAACAACTTTTAATCAACATCAAATCAAATATATTTCTGCATATCACCTTGTGTACCACAAAAATTACCTTACCTTAGAGCAAGGAAGGACATAAATTCTCCAACAAAAAAGTGAAGGAGGCGTCTTCAATCTTCAAGTTCTTCGTAAAGAAGAACACCAATCAGTTAGCCAATCAAATTCATTGCTTAGCTCAACATGGGATGCCCTAGATGTTTCGAGCTGATATACGGGGAACACACGCAGTGACATACCACAGTGATTAACTACTGCAATTCGATTAGCTGATTTAAATTACAAAAATTGAGTAAAATTTTAGTAAAAAGCCGTTCGAGTTATTGAGTTACCAATGTATGACAGTATTTCTCAATAGTTGTTGATTTGAAAACGCTTAAGCGACCGCTTATTAAAATTTTCTGCCGCTTATTCCTCTTACGCTTACTTCAGAAGCGCTTCCGCTCATTATGACGACATCGCTTAAGATGTTAAATGCTTTGGAAGTAATGCCAGACTTATACCGGGTTATGCTATGCCAATCTATTAGAAGTGACATATCAATTTTGATAATCATTTGAAATTTTCAATACAAATAAATGTAAGATTTTGTTGTATTTGTTTTATATTGAATTGACATTTGAATGTAGTAGTATGTACTAGTATAAACAAGTTTGTGTATTACATAATAGGATACTGCTAAAAGTTTGGATAGCTTAGTTGCCAAAATGAGAAGCCGCAATGAGATTATCACAAACAAACGAAAATGGGGGAAATTGTAATGATATTATTTGACTGAGTTAAGTTTTTAGGTTTGTCATTTTGAGGATATGCCTAAGTTAATTGGAACTTTATATTATATTAATTTTTGTACAAATTTCAAAATATTAAGTCAAGAGTGTTGTGGAATCGAATAGAATAAGAATGGCATCCAATCAAACAATCGATTATTCTTTAAGGCGAGGGTAAGGTACATATTTTGTCTAACATACTAATTAAGAGTAATTTTACTGCTTACGTTATAAAAATTAGAGTTTTTTTCTGAAATTTCATTTTTATGAGGGGGGCAACTGCCACCTTGCTTGCGCCGAACGCCGCCCTTGTATGGTCTCCTATGAGCGGTTGATCCTAGTCTCTCTCACTTTGATGTTGACGCTTCTTAATAACGCGGTAAAGCACTAATTGAAGTGCTAGCACGATACCTTTCAAAATTAACAAATTATTGCAATGTACATTCCAAAGTTAAGCAAAGTGCGTGCGCGTGGCATACTTTGACAAATTATCAATCGTTTACCTACCGGACAATCTCATGTTTTTGAATGTAAATAAAGCAATAGCCGATCAGCGATGAAACAAATCTTTTATCATTGAGCGGTTGAGCCATTCATACTGTTATATGCCACACGTTTCAACTAGCGGGCAAAATAAGTGAAAATAAAACGAAAATATTTTTGTATCAGAGACGACAAAAGTTTCATTCTTTTCTTCTGAAAACAAAAATATTGAAATCGTCAGAAGGAAAATCTCAAATCATATAAAACCAAAATGAGAATTTTTAAGCCAAGCGTGGAGTAATAATTAAGCAAAATAAGCACATGCTTAGGGCATCAATGAAAGGTCGAATGAAATAATTTAAGTTGGGCAGACGAATAAGACCTCAATGTTTTCCTGGTTAAAATACACGTTTGCCCATTTTTCTTTCCCAAGTATCACTTGAGCATCTCAATCTCAATAAATGTTGTAGAAAAAATGTAAACAAAGACGTAGATGCACCAGGTGTATATGAGTGACAGAGATGCAATTCGTATAATCAAATTTTATGTGAAATTGAAATTGAGTTTAAAAAAATAGGATAGATATATAGAGAAATTGCAGATATACTCTTTTCTTATTAATGTAATCCTCTCAGAAAAAGTTTCTTCATCTGTTCACACTGAAATATATTCTCAGGGTTGACAAAAACTTATTAATGCTCACACAGAAGATTTTAATAGTAACTTTTCATTTTGGTTGAGCAGTTTCATTCAGATATGCTGCATAGATTCTGTGAAAAAACATGCACAAACAGAATTCAGTCATACTGAATCTTATGAATTAGCATTGCGTGTACTCTTCAAAATATAGACACTGGTTTTGTATATTTTAACATTAATAATCACAACTGGACGATCAATTTCTAAGCTGAAATATATTAAAAATCTCACCAGAATAACTATAAATAATAGAGGCGGCAGGGGCGATACTAACATACAATATCTAGGGTGCTAGAACAATTGTTAGAATCAGGCACGTATAAAATACAATGAATGTTAATATATATATATATATATATA